>JAOEGT010044077.1:0-12641 GCA_025447795.1 Speoplatyrhinus poulsoni
CTGGAAATGGCGTGGCAGTGGTGGTGGTGGGGGGGGGGGGTCTCTGCCAAGGACGTTGAAGAGAGGTGTCAGGGGAGGGTGATGTATAAAGACCTAATGTGAGCTGAACCTATTGTATATGCCACTGTGTAAGGGTGTTCCTGTGTGTGTGTGTGTGTGTGCACTCCAGTGCACGCTGTGATGTGAGAAGCAGACGTATAGTCTTGCTCAGCCACAGAGAAAATCAAGTGTAAGCATTTTTAGCACGAGATGAAAATGACAAAAGAGACTGTGGATGATTTCTTATTCCAGAAATGTTATGCTCATTGAGGAAATTGCCTGGAGTTCAGTAAGCAACATCTCCAAAACATAGAGAAAGCTGCATCCTTTGTTACAATATGCTGAGGGAAAAAAAGGATTTTAATTACATGCAATTTTGAAACTGAAGTGTTCCATTTTGAAATAGTGTATAATCTTAATTTGCTTTCAAATCACTTCAAACACAGTATACGTATCTCTTCTGCCTCCAAGTAGCAGTCATCGATAGCTAGAGTACTGAACAATCCTATGCTTTCCTAAGCAACCAAATGAATAAGGCTTTACTTAACCAAGAGAAAAATTTAATAAAATGACCCAAACCAGGGTCCAGGGTAGTCCATTTAATAAATTACATCTTCAGTGAAGAAGCATAAAGCTACAATCTCTACATTTCCAGGTCGCTGTCTGTGTTAAACTTAACATGTGGTGTCAGCATAATAATATAAACATCATGTTGTCTTACAGTACTGTCTAAGCCTTAGTGCAACCTGGACTGCCAGGCCAACACTGCTCCGCCAGTCTGTTGGCCATGAGGAAAGACAGTCAGGCAACCCTGCCAGAGGACCACAGCACAGGGGGCCATTATACTGAAGCTTAATGATATGAGAAGTGTTCTCCCCTCCAACACAGAGGGGATTCATCATGCTGTATAGCGCTATACATCTCTCACCACTCCTTAAAGAGAAAGGGTTGGTGGGGTGCTGCTTTTTTCTTTTTTTTTCAAGCTGCCGTAAATGCAGGAATCTTTTATATCACCTTTCCCCTCCCTTGAGCCTCATACATTCCTCAGCTCTAGTTTAAGAAGCATTATTATAATGGCGTTATGTCTGAGGATGGGAGGGGAAGGGGCATGACCTTGGTGATGAAAGTGAGGTATGGCATGGAGAGATAGCTGTGTGTGTGTGTGTGTGTGTGTGTGTGTGTATGTGTGTGCGTGCATGTGTGTCACCCATAGTTCTATGGTGTAACCCCATACAGAAACACAGTCACAAAGAGCAACCCCGTTCTCTGACATGTCTCCCAGTCAGAATATAACATACAACTTCTTCAAATGCATTGTATACAGGCTGGAGCTGGTTGCCGATAGATGTCCCTCCATGGCAGCTCTCATAATGAATAATAGGCACAAGCGGCTCTATAGATCAGTCTAAATAGGCTTATAGGTGCACTGTGAACTTTGACACTCTTGCATATTTCCTTTTCATCATGTGGGTGGTGTCGAAAGGACACAGCCAATGTTGACTAAACATGAGCAGATGAACGCCATCAGGTGCATTAAATGGACAGGATTTTATATTAAATTGTCTGTATGATTACATACACCACAGCCAATGTGCAATTATAAGGCCTGTTTGTTAAAAAAAAACTATGGGGAAATCTTCATATTTCTCTGATATTACTTGCGTTGTTTGGTTCACCTCCCTTAGATTTACACACAAGATCACACACAATAACAGTTGAGATGGAGGTGCACTGGTTTATGGCTTCAGCACTTTCAGTTTGAAGTGTTCCAGCACCAGTGACTTTAAATTATGGTGGAAGATGTCCTTGGGTTGTGAACATCTCATTCCACGGGCTTTGTAGGGACGCAAACACACACACACACACACAGATGCGTGTGCGCACACACACGTGCACACACACGCGCACACACACACACACACGTGCGTGCGTGCACACACATACGCTCATCTAATTTCATTGGGGGTCTCAGGGAGGCTAGGGTCAGTGGAGCATGACCAGGGAATTATACAACTGGTAGCAGGAACACTGTGCGTGCGCGAGCGTGCACACACACACACACACACACATGCTTGCACAGGGATACACACAAAGAAACTTGTCGTGACTGCTATGAGATAAATGGCTATCTTTTTCGTAATCACGTTGAGGAGGAATTCTTCAGTTCAGTTGTGATAACTGCTTTCCTCCTACCTTTCTAAAAAATGTTAGTGCACACACACACACACATATACAGTACACACACACAGACACACGCACACGTTAGCTTTAGTTCCCATGTGTTATATTTACCTTACTTTATGATTAAAAAAAGATGTTTTAGAAAGTAAAAGCCCTGTTATTTATTTATGATCAATTACCATATTATCATTATGTTATTATGTCATTACAACACAACAGTCTAATCAAGCATAGTTACACTAAAGAATATATTAGAGGATTTCTCTTTAACCTTTTCCAAATCTAATGAATGTGAAGTATCATATTCCACCAAAGGCAAAAAAAAAAAAAAAAAAAAAAAAAAAAAGTAATTTCGAAATGGTCATTGATATTCACCCCTCATTTGAAATATTAAGAATGTAATAGGTTACATCTACTTTTCATGCTCTCAAAGGATTGCCTACGATTATTTAATTGAAGTGTATGATTCAAAGAGCATAACAAACTAATGATAGTGCCACTTGGATTTTGGAGTAGCCTGATTTTGCGAATAGGCAATATATCAGTGTAGACTACGCTATGTTTATTTACGGTAAACTGTTTTTCAATAATAGGAAAAAAAACTACGGCAAAGATGACATGACGCACGCAGTTTTGGAAACACGCTTTTCGTCAATGAAACATTAAAACATAGCTTTAGCTGCTCGTTTTGTGCTCAAAGTAGACTACTAAATGGTAATCAATCACTTTTAGCAATATTGGTGCACGATTTGGGTTTCTATGAGGTTATAGTGAGGTTTGCCTGCGCGTTGACTGGGTCTACATTGTTCGCTAAGTGTAGTCAGGTAATTTAACGTTCGAGGGACTCCCGACCTGATGATCCTAATAAAAGTTTGGTCACGGTGTAGCGATGTCCTGTTTCATAGTTTCCTAGGTTCCTATAGTTTCGCAGATGTGTTCAGTAGGTTAGGGTTACACGCACACACACACACACACGCACGCACACACGCCTTTGGGGATACTCCAAAACGAGGATTAGGATGGGGGGTGGGGGCTTTGAGACACGACCCAAAAAACCATCGCTTTCTCGCCCCAGACTCACCTATGTTATGTAATCGACACGCGAGGAAACGCCCACCCATCGATGAACAGCTCGGCTATTTGCAGTTTTTTTTCTCCAGATATTCAAAGAGGTGTCCGGCGATTGGCTGAATTCTTACACAACTGATATGATAAAGCAAATGTTTTTTTTTTTAAAGTTGTGTAAAGGGAATAGAGGCAAAACCCCTGAGATAACCGCGCGTGCCTCGAAATTAATTTCTGACTTTCTCTCTACTGGCTGGAGGTATTTGGACTCTCGGAGCTTTCCCTGTCTGTGAGTACATTAGTTTGTTTGGTGCTGCGCTCCTCGGCTTTGGGACAAGTATTGCTCCGTAGGGACATTGAGTGTATAGACTGCAATTCGTGAAAGTTGATCCACAGTCTCGTTTTGATTAAGATGCAATCATCGATTTTCATTTACACTGGCTAGCGTGCAGATGTGCACAATACACTAATCATATTTTATTTAGGTGGCTCAGATATGTAGGCTATCGGTATGTGAGTATTGAAACGATTCTAAAACAAAATAATAGATGTACATAGTATAACATGATTACGGTTTAGGTTATTGAATAGGCTACATGTTAAACTTTCTATAACGGAACCCCTACTTTCAAACGACAGTCATCTGTGTACCCGTGTACAATTTATTAAAAATCCAATCAATTACAAAAACAGCAATGGTATTGAACATTCATATACAGTTTGTATTGTATTGACACTATATTAGAATATATTCGATTCGATTAGATTGAGTTAATGTAAGAAAAGGTACCTAGATATTTAAACAAAAACGTTTAACTGCAGGAAAACTTTGTTAAATGTAAAATATAAAGTATGAATATTGGTCCTCAAAATGTACATGATTTTGTCAGTTGTTCGAAATGAAACGTCAGCTGTTTTGGCGCATATCCTGATGTTTATTGATAATTGACTGTTCATCCTGTGTGTAGCTTACATTATGTGTGTGGATGTATTTGTATAACAGGTTTTATGTTATTGTGTGTGGTTCTGTATACTTTGGATGCTAGTGTGTGCACTAGTTTGTTTGTGTGCGTGCACGTACATGCACAGGTGTGTGCGCGTGCATGTACGGTACGTAATAGCAGCGCCGCAGCGTGTGCTTGCGTGCGTGCGTGCGTGCGTTTGCGTTCCGCAGCGAGCGTGCCCTTCAGAGGAAAAGAGTTCTATACGGCTGCGTGTGGTTGTAAGACTGAACATGCGTGGCTGGGTGTTTGTCGCAGTCTTATCAAGATCGTAGCTGGGCATGAACGCACCACAAAGCAGATGCTGATGTTGCACACTGTGGTAATAGCCTCTTTATGTCAACATAAATAACCAAATCTAAAAAACATTTCCCAACTCAAAATACAATTTTTCCTAGGGCCCGTTATGGCGTCCTACTGTTTTGTATTAGAACGTCTGTGTTTTTAAATGAGCGAGTTAGCAGATGGAGATGAAGTTGTGCCATCTTGGAATCAGAAACAGCCTTGTGTTTCTTTGTCATTTATATCTGGTCATCTCCATAATGTACCTAAGCACTTTTCAGAATAGTTTTATTTACTTTTCTCATATTTGTGAGGCCTACAAAAGCCCAGGTATATCACGCCTTCCTTTAAAACAAAAGTGCTATAAAGTGCCAACATGTATCTGCATTTTAACACATATTTTCTTTTGCTCTTTCAATTGTATCACTGATCTAATTTAAACTTGTATTGTTTTCTTCACACATCCGTTTAATTTATAGCATGCTGCCCCTATCTAATGGGGAGTGTATTAGCTAGTCAGTAAAACTGCCTTCTGCCGTCCAGAGTTGCTGAGATAATTTGTCATTGGTAAATTTGTTTCTAATGGGAAGAAACGGCCTCATCTCCAGCTCCTGGTGTTGTAATTAACCCTTTCTGTTCGGACTCTGACTACAGCAGGACTGCAGCCCTCTGTTATCACGGCACTGGTCGTCAGCATGGTCAACATTAGTCAGCCCACATTTGTGCAGGTGTCACAAGAGGTGATCCGCTTTGTTATTACTCCAACAGCAGAGGCGTTTTATCTCAAATTGAATTGTTGAGGGAGATGTTACGGAGCTATACATCACCTTGTTCATGGAGTGAACGGCGAGAGGAAAGTGTGGTGTGGAAGGAGAGACAGTAATGGCTCTCTGACGTTATAGAAGGGATGACTATGACCCAGGCTGTGTTTATATAAATCCACCGGCTCTGCAAATCAAGTTGTCAGCTTATAAAACTCATGTGGCGCAGGTGTGTCGGGAGCATCAATGTTCCTTGTGTGTGCATGTGAACACACAGTACAGTTGCAGGTGACCCTATGCCTTTTCCTTATGTATATTCCCCATGCGTGATGTTTCCATCTGCAATCTAGTTTTCAGCCCCCCCTTACACACACACACACACACACACACACACACACACACACACACACACCTCTTCCCCACCTGTCTGTTCTTCAACTGGATCAATTCTTCTCTGTTTAACTTTTATCTACTGACCACTAAGAAGACACTTACCTGCATCCACCCCAATAACCCATCTGGTTCAAAAGCCTTTCCTAAATTAGATTCCCAGAGGCCTGTTATATCGGGCCATATTGGTTTCCACTGGATGCACCATCAGACCTGCCGCTGATGCTTTGGTCCGTGTATGGATTTTCTGCCCTGTGATTTCTCAGCCTGTCTGTGGGCTGCTCACACATAACCCTGCAGATTGGGCCTGATTACAGCTGTACATCTTCATGTTTATGTCTGGGGAGCAGAACACTCTGCCAAGAATCGGTGTTTAGCTCTTGATGTATTTGGAGATTTAGCAATATGTGAATGTGTTGCAGTTTGCTAATGAATGACTGCGCTGGTTTCCTTCCATTTTAATTGGCTTCAGTATGGGGGACAAAAGTGTGGATAACTATATGGCTGTGGTCAGCTGCATGTGCTAAGTGCGTCTGTGACCATTTGAAAGTTCAATCTCCACTGGCACAAAACAAGAGGTGTAAAGGTACATTTAAAATAGCACAGTACATCTTACATACACCACCTCTTTACAGTAATAATGGAATTGCCATTGTAACTGCGTTTACAGGAGCCTTGTGTGACTATATGATTGCAGAGGCATGTTCCAGCTTTTCACCGCTCCTGTTGTGTTTCACGGGGTTCCATCTGTAGGTGAGGATGTTGTTGTGGTTCGGTCTGCTTCTGCTCGGCCTCTCCTTGGCCCAGCGGTCAGAGCCCATGTTCTCGGCCGTGACCCAGTCTGTCCTGCCTCCCGACTATGAGAACAACCCCACGCAGCTCAACTATGGTGTGGCTGTCACCGACGTGGATGGGGATGGAGACCTGGAGATATTTGTGGCGGGGTGAGAGACGTGACTTGGGGGTGTATTTTTAATGTAGCCTACTGCTATACAAGTGAGATTCATCCCACACAGAGGAATCCTTTCAACTAACTTCGTTTTTATAGCTAGACTTTGTACACTTCATTTTTTTTTGCAGAAAAGAAACAAAGCTAAATTTGTGAAACCAGTTCTAAGATAATGATCTTCCCACAAACTCTCTTTGTACATCTAAGTGCATTGTCTTTCTCTAAACTAAATGTTTAAAGGATAATTTTGTGTAATTTCAAACTTGCCGTTCATTTTATCTTCTCCAAACATAACAATCATATCTGAACCAAATTCAATTTAGTCTTCTTCCTTGATTTAATGGATACTTAGGCACGTGAAATCTATTTACAGGCATGTAGCAATGCAGTGCAAGCGTGACAGATTTAAAAATTACATTTTGGGGGGTGATTCAATGAAGGTTTTCACGTGTTTCTGTCCCATTACGTCGCAATTTATGGGGACTAAACAACCTTGATTGTACAGCACTTCAGTGATAGTAGTGGTTTTGGCCAGCCTTCAGGAACTGTCCAGTGATGCAGGACAGAATATAGATTGAAGAGTATGACCCTTCTTAATAAATGTAATTTAGCCTGTATGTCCTATTCAGCCCGCATCTTGTAAGGCAGGCCAATGTACAATGTGCTCTCGGCTAATAGATGTGAATGGATGCTTCAGTTGGTTGGAAAAACGTAACAGTGAATGTGTATGAAATAATGATAAATGGTAAATTTCATTGTCCTCTGTTTGGCCTCTATGCTGTCTCACTGCCGAGATGATTGATTTAGCAACAACAAACTCTAGGACTGATTTACAATAGACTTTTATGAGCAAACTGTTTGTAACATTTATCTAATTTATAACTCTAAATGTTCAGACAGAATCCATTCGCTCTTTGGTAAAGCATCCTTTTGATTTTCAGAATAAATCAGTCTCTTATTGAATTCAGGTTTGGGTGTAGGGTCAGCCAGTAGCCATATTGTATTATTTACAGTGAAACATTTTAGTTCTGATAAATGTTTACAATATAGATTAAAATAGGTCTTAAATGAAAACAATAAAATTGTTCGTACCAAATTAACTACCAAATAGAGACTAATCAGCTATGTAGACATGTTGAACTACAATCATGAATCCATAAATTGTTTTTGAGATTAATAAAGAAAAACTCAATTTTCTGTTTCCAGATAATTCAGTAGATAATTGTAGCTGTATTTAAAATATACATGGAAATAAGGTGCTCAACAGCTCACCATAATACGTTTGAACACATTATTTATATAAAGTTTACCATGTCCTTGCTCACAGTCTCCTGTCTCCATTGACAGCTACAATGGCCCTAACCTGGTACTGAAGTATGACGATCAGAGAAAGAGGCTTGTCAACATTGCTATTGACAACCGCAGCTCCCCATTCTATGCCCTGAGAGATCGCCAAGGCAATGCCATCGGAGTGACAGCTTGTGACATTGATGGAGATGGTCGAGAGGAAATCTATGTCCTGAACACCAATAATGCGTTCTCCGGTACAGTATGCGGTTGCACAAAACACTTATGAATAAGAATGTACAGAAAATAGTGTTTACAGCACACATACAGAAGGGCTGTGCCCTCTTTCAGGTACAGAGACAACAAAGGAAACATACTATCCAGATATGAAGCTTATCTCAGCCTAGTCTGTATCAGATAACAGATCAAATGTGTGCCACTATTAATCAATTGTAAAACCAACCTAAAACAACCTAAAACAACACCTTCTTCATTCCAAACATTCACTTTAACAACCTATTATTTTGCTTACATTTTTGTATTATTAAATTACATGAATCTGGTCTCTTTTTATTGTATTTTCTCTTTTCTGAACTCTTTCTCTTTTTTGTTCAAGGTCGTGCAACCTATTCTGACAAGCTGTTTAAATTCCGCAATGGACATTTTGAAGATCTGCTGAACGATGAGATTAATGAGCACAGGGATGTGGCCAATCGTATGGCTGGCCGCTCCGTGGCCTGTGTGGACAGGAAGGTACTAGATTCACAATACACACACACACACACACACACACACACACACAACCAAATCCACATGCACTTGCGGATGCATTTCTGCAGCATTTGTTGTGTGTACATGCATGAATGGCGTTTGGTGCTTCTGTTTTGTTTACCAGTGATAACTCATGCTCTGACTATACGCCTCTCTCTGCATGTGCTCTGACAGTTCATTTGGGAGAACGGTGCCCCATCCTGTCTGTTGCACCAGTGTAATTACAAACTACAGGGCTCGTTTATTAGAGCAAACAGGATACAGTACAAGTGACAACTGTAAACCACTGTAAAACCACTCCCTCTCTCTCTCTCCATCTCTCTCTCTCTCTCTCTCTCTCTCTCTCTCTCTCTCTAGTCAAGTCAAGTCAAGTCAAGTCAGGTTTATTTATATAGCTCCTATTCAAGCCCAAATTTCATATGGAAACAAACAACAACCCCATAATTTGCTCCTTTGAATAAACCATGTGTGTGAAAAAGGAAGAAATCTTGGGAAGGGACCACAGAGAGAGGAATTCACCCTTACCCCGGAATTCCACCGGGCACGTGTGCGCAGCTTTCCGGCTCCGACGCGGGTTTGTTCCGTCCTTTCGAAGCATCAACTTCCACCGGGAGCATTTTTTTTATTTATCAAATGAACCGATCGTCCCAGATGTCAAATCCTTTCACTTCTGGCCTCTTGCCGCCAATGTAGTCATGTTAAATACGATCGAGAGTCTGCACACTTTGTTTTGCACACGATTTCAATTGTATTTTGTATTTGAGCAGCGCAGGTTGGGCGCATCATCCGTCAAAAATAGACACGGTGCCTATCTATAGCGAAGCTGAGCGGAGAGCCGCTTCTGGGCCGCTTCCAACACGCCCTGCGTCGCGTGTGGTTGAAGGGAAAGCATTGAATAGAATGGCCGTCACACACGCGTCCCAGTGGAATTCCGGGGTTAGGAGGCAATAGATTTCAACAGGGCAACAAGAACAGGCAATTATGTATTTAATGAAATGCATCACATTGTGTAGTAAATGGTCTGCATTTAAATAGCGCTTGTCCAACCTTCCAGCCACTTAGTGGTGATGGCTGCCATGCAAGGCGGCACCTGGCCACCAGGAGGAATGAGGATTAGGTGTCTTGCTCAAGGACACCCCGACACTTTAACAGGGTTCAAATACATGACTTCTGGAGCACATCCTGCTCTACCCACTGTGCCACTGCCGCCCTAAATGAGAATGAACACATTTGATGAATTAACTAATGCAGAGTTCACGCTACACACCTCTCGTTGTCGTCATATCTCTGTGGAGCGCACACTCTCTAAGTCGTTGTGTGATTCACAGTGTGACTGACCGGCGAAAGTGGGTCACACACTTCAAACTGGAGTTTGAAGATCGTGTTGTCTCATAAGCTATAGGCATACAAGACGTAGCACGTTCCTCTGTTGTAGATTTCTCACCTCACATATGGAGCCAATACCCCTCTCAACATATTATTAGCAAATTTGTTTAGTGTGAACTAGGCATTAACCAGTTTTTGAATTTTAGTGGTCAAATGTAATATTGACATTTGAGAGGGGAGGTTGAGTCCTGGCCACAGTTTTTGTCTGTTTCTCTCTCTCTCTCTCTCTCTCTCTCTCTCTCTCTCTCTCTCTCTCTCTCTCTCTCGTGCCCACACATGCGTCCTCATCCCCAATAATGATTAATTCTAATACTGGGTAAAGGACAATTGAGATGGGAATAGATTTTTGACCACAGTCCATGAGCACTGATAGTTTGCATGACTGCCAAACCGATAGGAAAGACTACTTTTAATGGCGTATAATGCTTTCATGATGAGCAAAACCTGGAAGTGTATTCACCATTGGTTCCAGAAGAGTGATGAAGGGAGATGTCATCTTCCTTCTGCTGATTTAGCAACACCTTAACCTTCAACGTTGCTGTTACCCTCTTCCTGGTCTCCTCTGTCTTTCATGTCTTAATTTGCTATAAGTATTGCAACGTTCTTCCCAAGACTAACAAACAATAAAAAGTATAAAATAGTTAAAATAAAATAAAATAGTTGCATCTCCTGGCGAGAGTGGCCGCTTAAGTACAATTTGTTAAAATTTTCCATGCCTCGTCACACTTCTTTGCCTCCTTCTTCCATGTCATTCTTTTCTTCTTTCTCTTTGCACACTCATCTGAAATGACCTTGTAACTTCCTCATCTATCAGAACATGACTCTTGACAGTCACTGATGAAGTGAGTCATGAACTTGGCTCGTATTTTAGAACATTCTCATCAGCATTGAAGCAACAGCACAAGGTTATATAGGCCAATACCGCATAGGCTAATATCAGCCATGTTCTATTGTCAGCTACGGTAGGTAACTAATGTGTGTGGTCTTGTTTACCTATAAATGGAATGCTATCAGTCAGAGAAAGAACGGTATAATTACTCATCCAGACCACTTCATCTCTCCAAGTCTCCTTGGAAGTGACGTATCGTCATTATTTACATACAAACTGATGAAGGTGACATATTGAGCATTCAATATGTTATTCACGATTAACTGATGGATCTGTTCATTTTTTGGTGTTAGAATGTAGAGAGCTGAAAGTGAGAGCTCTATGCAATTCTGTATTTTTAGAGGCTTTGCTGTTGAACTGCAACAGCAAAACTGCTTTGCACACAATACAATTGCATTTATTAGGGTTGATATAGTGTCTTCTTTAGACAATAGCAGACATTTTTCCTATTCAGTGTTAAAAAGGAAATACATAACTATGTGTGCCATCACAAACCTAAGTTTTGCAAGCATGCAGTTGCACTACTCACTGTGGCAAATCGAATGGCAGAAATTAGCCTTCGGTGCAGACTTATTGAAAAATCGTTGACTTTTAACTCTGTTAAGTAACTGCCAGTGGCCTTCAAGCCTTTAATTCTAGATTACATTTCCTCATGTTCCTTGAGTGTGTGTGCTTGTTTGCTTGTGTGTGTGTGTGTCAACAAGCAGACATCACTACTCTCACCTTAGTCGGCCATGGCAGGAAGCTGTGTGTGACGCTTGTTGACATTTACATCAACCAGATTCATTTACCCTATACTGTTCTGTAGAAACACTGTAATGTTTACACAAATGTGTGTGTGCACGTGTGTGCGTGTGCAGAGTGTGTGTTTCTATTGATTGAAATGTGCCGTGCGTGGTCGGGAACCTCATTGAAACTGGGTGTGTAGTCTATTAGTGTGGTTCCTTCTGTGAGTTTGTGTCTGCAGGGATTCCAACTGATAATGGAGTGTGAAATTAATCTCCAAAGGGAGGCAAACATGGGTAGTGGGGGAGGATGGAGGTGAGGTGGGCAGGAGCTGCGCAGATACTGGAGCTCAAGCGGGGAGAAACTAAAAAACGGGGACTAGAGGAGTTTGTCTTTTTCGGTTTAAAAGTTGAAATAGAGAATAATTCAAATTGTGTTTTATATACAATGTAGCTTTAACATGTGTTTCCATACTCCCTGCATATTGTCTTAATACACTTAAGACCCATCTCTAGAGACCTAAGACCCACCTAGAGACATAAGGCCCACCTATAGAGGCATAAGACCCACCTCTAGAGACCTAAGACCCACCTAGAGACATAAGACCCACCTCTAGAGACCTAAGACCCACCTAGAGACCTAAGACCCACCTAGAGATATAAGACCCACCTCTATATACTTAAAACCCACCTATGGAGACTTAAGACCTACACCTCTAACTTAAGACCCATATGGAGACTTAAGACCCACGTCTATATACTTAAGACCCACCTATGGAGACTTAAGACCCACCTATAGAGACGTAAGACCCACACCCCTAACTTAAGACCGACCTATGGAGATTTAAGACCCACCCATAGAGACTTTAAGACCCACACCTCTAAAGATGTGACCCACCTATAGATACTTAAGAC
>JAOEGT010044106.1:0-21562 GCA_025447795.1 Speoplatyrhinus poulsoni
GGGAAGTTTGGGGTCCCTTGCTGAAGCTGCTGCCCCCGCGACCCGACTCCGGATAAGCGGGAGAGGATGGATGGATATCATGACATCGATATAGATATAGTATATTTGCTTGGTCTAACCCTTGCGCAATTTGAACATATGACAGTGTATTTTTATTTGTATTTAACAACAGACACAAATGTTTGATGTGCTTGAAATTTAAATTCTATTATTGTGTATTCCACCAGGGTCTGAGACAGATCAGATACAATGGTCCCATCTATAACTGTGTAATGAATCACCTGTTTCCCTGTCAATTTGGTTTTGCACCAGGCAAGACGTTTAAGGTGTGCTAAGGTGGGCCTGTCAATCATATCTCACCCACCACATGTTCAACCAATTAACAGGCAGACCCTTCCATGGCAGTTCATCATCCCACACTGCCACTGTGTTGGGGTGTGAACATAGACTGTAATGGAGAACCCCTCCATGACATCACCCATAGTTTTTCTCAAGAAGGGATCTGAAAACTGCGCTGTGCTGGCTTTGGCCTTCGCCATTTTTGCAGTACCTTACTCCGCCTGTACCGTCCCCCTATGCTCCCTTTTCATTATAATGGGATAAATGTATGGCTAAAATATTTGTAACTGATGACTTATAAAAAATATTCACCCCTTGTACAGTAGTTGTCATTAACGGGGAAACATTCATGCTAGTGTCTTTGGCATACGCATAGGCCTACAAAATCATCAAGTATTTCCTCATAGAGGAAAGAGGAAATACTTGATGAGTTTGTGACACTGAGTTAGACAGAGCTGCTCATAATATAAAAATAAATCTTGGGTCATATTGACCCTAAGACAATAAACCATTATTGTTTTTGTTGCAGCTGTACCAGCACCTAAGCAGTGAGAGGGAGAGGGGCTGCTCTCTGAGTTTCAAACTATCACACATTTCTGTCACATTAGTTTCTAACAAGCAGGTACCTCTGGTTGTTGAAAAATGTATCCATCACAAAAATGTCAGAATCTGCAGTTCCTCGAATGGCCACTTGAAGCTGGCTCCAAGAGGGACAAAATAAACATGTTCACATCCTGGTTCATAAAATGGTTTGGTAGCTATTTCCTTTGTTCATGATAATTGTATGGGGGGTACATCTTTCTAACTCATCAGTTGAAATATATTAAGCCATACATATCCTATTTATAGGAGGGAGTTACTGAACAGGCAGGTTCTGAGTCAGGCACTGAAAAGGTGGCAAGGCCAGAGACAACCTGAGCCAGCACAGCTCGAGCTTTACATCCATTATTGAGAAAATATGGGTGAGTCTATGGTTTCAAACATACTATAAATACAGACACAAATCAAGTGACAATTTAAAGTTAATTAAAAAATATTAAAAACACCAATACAGTAAATGTATGTATTTATTTATTTATTTATTTATTTTTCTTAAACTCAAATCTGGATCACCACAGAAGCATCTTTAGGATGTTTTATTACATTGCTGTATTACAGTATTTATTACAGCACAATAATGTCAGGAACGCTGACATCTGAGTCCTCCTAGCTGTGGAGGAAAGCATGCAGACAAGAGCAAAGCCATGGTAAAGCTAACCAGGGTGCGGGCCTGTGATAGCTCTCATCTGGCTTGTAGGACACCGTGCCTCTTCCAGTCTGTAAGTATCTTGGCTCTGGGCTCCTGCATGCATAATGCATGGTACCAATCTCCAGCAAAATGCACCATGTGAAGATATAGAAAATCACTGCATCTGTGTGTGTGTGCTCTAATACTGGGTTCCTCCAATGTGGGCAATTAACCTATGAAACAAATCACACATTTGATAATAATAATAATAATGATGAACAAACTGATTAAAATAAAATATAGTAGATATGCATCTAAACAAGTGTAGCTAGCAAACTGTCTCCGTCTATTTACAGTGTACTTATGTAGGCGGCCTACTGCTGTGTATGCATCTTGCTGCATTTAAACCATTTTCTTTAACATCATAAAAAAAATGTCTTTTTTGACAACTAATAATTTGTACAGTAGTACAGTACAGGCAGCGTACTACTACAAATGACAGGTGGTACCAAGGCCACAAATGGACCACTGCTCTAAAACACAATGCAAAACTGACTGTGTTTTGGAATGGGGCTACAAATGAGGAATACAGCAATCCGGCCAGATGTGCAGTATGTGAAGCGCATCAAATCTGTAGCCAACAGTGCAGTTGAATTACCTTCTTTAAGGACCACGTCTTCATTCTTTTTGCGGTGTATAACACTCTGTGTGGTTCCGGCCTAATCAGTGGGAGTTTGGGACATCACACAAAGCCTCGCCTTTCAACGCTTCTCATCAGCCCAGGGCAAGATCATTGTGAAACCTCCATCACTCTTCCCAACCTACAAGTCTCGAGGCAATTCTGAATGACCCAGGAGAATATATATGAGCGTGCAATGCAAATGTGACCCTGTCACCTTATTAAATGATGTGGCCCATTGTAAAAGAGGATTCCTTTACGGGGAGCAATTAGTCAGACATCTGTGTTGGATGTTGCAGGGAGGGCAGCTATCTGATCTGTCCCCCGGGGCTGCAGCTTACAGCTCCATTGCACTCGCAGGAAGCGTTAGCATCCAAGACCTGTTGCCACCTTAGCTCATGTGTCGTCGCATACACAGAGCTGTTTACTGTTGTGACCCACGCTACACAGCAAAGGCCCACGTGTCTGCTAGCATCCAGGTTGAAAACAAACCCATTATAAAACTTACATTAAACTCACACTTCAGACAAATCTGTCAGGAACTGGCCTACATATCAACCAAAATCCATAAGACATAAGAGTCTGTCTCACCACACAAATGATTGTGAGAATCCAAAAAGTAAATGAGGTGAAACAAAGTTGTTCTTCAGATCAAAGGTATTTCAGGGGTGAAAGACAAAGCACTGGAACACAAGTGACGTGGAGTTTGAGGAGAGAGGTGTGGAGTGATTGATCCAAGTTTACGCTGTGTTTGACACTTGTGTGCTGTGAGTCTGAAAACCATGGCAGTGTTTACCAGCTTTGATGGGTGCTGCCCGGATTGCCGCCAAGTTTCCACAAAGCTGTGGAACCCACCTCCCCTCGAACATGCACACACACACACACACACTAGACCTGGCATGTTCACTGAACTCCATACCTGCGTAAACTACAGCAGCATCCTATGCTCACCTGAGGGAGCAACAAGCATTTAGCACAATATATAGTCTGTGATACTGTACATAAGCCAGAAACAAGAGTGTAGAGTTAAAGCCACATCTTTGTCTCATTTGATCATCTCATTGGCTTCACTGCTTTCCATAAGCCAATGCAAATCCACAAGGATAAACCGGTCTGTGGGTAGAAACGTCTCCCTAGATGAATATGAATAAAGGAAAGAGATAATGATTTCAAATGTTTAGGCCAAAGAAGATGAGACAAACCAATACTATTGATGTGAAGCCTTATCCCCTTTGGTTGGTTGGGAATCTACGCTCCACTATTATGAGGAAGGGTTTTAATGTACAGCTTGTGGTACACTGCAGTGTCTTGTAAGTGTGGGAGACCAAATCTTTGAAGTCTTCTGGTCGCTCTTTGACTTCATGAATGCTCAGTGATGGATCCAGGCTTTTGTCCAGTCATTGTCTTCTCCAGACTACAGTACATTAAAAATGATGGCTATAAAAGAAGTAACAAGCATCAATGCATGTGTGCATGCATAAACATATATGACCGATTACATTTACGGACATGTTCCCTTCAACACACACTCTCTCTCACACGCACACACACACTCTCTCTCACATGCACACACACACACACACACACACACACACACACACACACACTCACACATGCACACACAAAGTTACGGCATGCTGGAACGCTTTTGTTGTGGACATGAGATGACATTAAAGAAAGATGGAAATAATGTACTATCGTTATTATTATTGTTATTATTATTAGTAGTATAGTAGTAATAGTAGTAGTAGTATTGTGTTGTCTGTTGTTTAAATCTAAGTGCAATTACTTTAAAGAGACACATGACTTGGTTGAAACCTTAAAGAAACTCTGTTGGCTGGTACTCCTCTCTACTCCTCCCTCTAGAGCGCTCATAGCTGGCAGCATGATCTGCCCCTATGACAATGGAGCAGTGTGCTCCTTGTTGTCATGCTCTTTGGGTCATGGGTGAGTCACAGTGATCTTAATGTGGTTAAGTCTCTGCAGCATGGGGGTGCTGTTTTTAGGGAAGGGCCCCTCATGAAGGAAATTGGGATTGAATTAGAATATGGGTACTTAATTCACTGGTGTGGGCGGGGGAACTGCAGAGAGCGGCAGAGAGTTGAAACACTGCCTCAGATGAATAATGCAATTTCCAAGGTTAGAGTGGGAAAGGAGCCGCACATTTCATTTCATATATTCACGAGTTAGGAAAGTTGCATGTGTGAATTTTGAATATTTCAGATCAAAGTTTTCAAAGTTGTTTGCCTCTGCAAGTGCACTTAGAGCACGTGGCTGTAAACTGGTGTGGGACTGCTTGTTTCAGACACAACATACCTGCTCTGGTCTGGGATTTATGCTAACAAAAGAAAACTGCAGGGACATGTATTATGTATTCCTTTCTGTATTTTCTTTGTTTTGAAACAGAGAGAGAGAGAGCACAGATTTACTTCCTAAGCCTTCTCTAAACCGTAGATCATGGCTTGACACACTAGGCAGCCCAGTGTAATTGGTCTATATTTGCTCACGTGCTGCCAGGAAAAACACTGGCCATACACCTTGTATGAGAGATGTCCAACTCACAAACGTAGTCTTTCACATGGTCACTCTAGCCTCGGGAGATGGGCCAAGAGCGCTGACTGAACACCTTTACTTTTTCAACGTCAGTGTGCATGTTTTCCTAAACAGTAGGAATGCTGTTGGGAGCAGACAAACAGGAAGTCATTGGTAAAGTGCCTCACGACAGTAATGAGAAGCCTGTTCCCAAAGCATCCAGTAATAATCCAAAACAACAATAAAACAAACAAACTGCTATGGCGTGTCTGTCTCTCTACCAAAATCAATGTGAAACAAATGTGACTGAAATTAATATTTGTTTGTCTGGTGCCACGGGCTGGCTACATTCAATATGATTTTTGTTCTTACTTTATAGGACTTTTAAAACCCTCCAGCTCAACTCTACTACAGTTTATAGCATATCTAAACTGTATGTAATAATTCAGTGACATAGCCCAGACTGTATACTCTTGTTTTCCTGGGTGTAAATATGCTATGAGAGAATGTGTTTGGATGAGGAGAGAGGAATTTGTTGTACACAGAGGAATGTGGAGCACATTCTATTGGCCCAACACACATCAGACATGTACAATCAGCCAGGTTGAAATGTATGCTGTGTTTGATGCTCCCACTTCAAAGCAACTATAAGGTTTTCACTAAAACATATGAGCAGCTTTCCTCCTTCACAGCCAAATCTTTATCTGCTGCGATGTGGTTTCATTTTGGAAGATCTGTCCCCTATTTCTATTGCCCATACAGGTGTTTTATTATGCTGAACAAAACTACATTCATTAAAACTACTGAACTTACTGCTATGGAACCTTTCAATTTCAAGGATTTGACCCAAACGGGAACCTTTGTTGCTGACAAATTAATACAAGCAAGTGCCAAGACTGCAGTTCATTGAATGGCCACTTGAGGCTGGCTGCAAAAGTGAGTCAATTCCCACAGACTCCAATAATAAAAATGTTGGACTTAATAAATAAATAAAAAATTTTCCAGCTTGTTTCCAAAAATTGGGCTCATCTTGAAAATATATTAGCCATACATTTATCAATTCTATAATGGATACGAGGGCGTTACAGGCGTGAGGTGCTGCAAAGATGGCGACAGCCGTAGTCAGCACAGTGCAGTGTTCCAACCCACGCTCTTGAGAAAAGCTATGGGTGACGTCAGGGAGGATTTGTCAATTTACAAACTATGCACAAAAAGTAAAGACATTTGTTAACACTTCTAGGATCAGCAAGGGCGGAGTGACTACATTGGCTGGCTTTGACTGACAGTTACATATTTTAATTCTGAAGCAGGTCTGCCTCTCATTGCAGGGCTGGGTACATTTAACTGTCCATAAAGAATACTATTTGCATGTCTAAATGATGCATCCTATGGTTTGTTCCCAAGGAGACTGTAGCTCATCGTTGACTTGGAGAATTGTTTCCTTCTCCTCCACCAAAGCAAGGCAACAGGTGTTTGCTCCTCTCTCTATATTTTCTCCTTCTTCTGCTTCTTCTGCAGGTTCCTAATGTAGGCCTGGCAACATCAGCTCGTCATGACGTCATGAAGATGTTTCATAATCAAATGCATATAGCCATGTAGGAAATAAAGGTATTCAGAACAAAAGGTCTCTAGACTGTTGGAACACAATTAGAAGGACCATGAAGGTCAGTGAAGAACAGCAAACGTACACGTAAAAGACAAAGGCATCAAGCATCAAGTAAAACATTTAAAAAGTATTACCACTAACATGACAGTGTGAGTATTGGAAGCCAATTTAGCGAGCAGGTACTTTACCTACAATACAATGTTTGTCGTACTTTTTTAACATTTCCTCTAACCTCTATTTTGTGCAAAACTGCAATGGAAACCTGGCTACAGACTCAAAATACCCACTGCAAATCAAATTAATCGTGTGTCCCAAGTCAGTACAAAGATATGTTCTAACAAAACACATTGGTCTCCGCAAAGCCCTTTACAGTTAGGTGGTCTACCAAAGAAACTACATAGTATGGAGTTTGTAGGATTGAATGTTTCTTTCTCAAGGATGTTTCGGCATCCTGCGCTAAAATCGGCGATTTCTTTTCCCAAATCATATAAAATATATTTCAAAGTCCTTACAGGGCTGGCCTTCATCTCTTCAAACTGACAGCCCACTCTTCCTTTCATCAGAGCTGTTATTTGGGAGATAGGCTTTTAAGCTGCCATGCATCCCCCTCCCATTCAGAGCATTTATCCCGGTTGCCATCACAAAGCGTGGCGGCAGCACATCGGGTTACATTTGGAACAGGGACGAGGAAGTATGTGACCCCTCAAAAGGAAGACGCCAGCTTGAGGCACCCATTTACCAATCATCACTCACTGTCTCTTGTTCCTTCTTGTATCAGCAACGTTTTATGGGGAAACACCATATGTTGATATGATGAGCTAAACAGAGACTTTTAAGGCATTGTTTCAGACTGTCAAATTGTGATTATAAAACTTATCCACCCTCCACCTTCATCAACTAGGGGGGTCTAAAAAAAACTAATTAGGAAGAGTATAAGGATAGTCGCAGTCTGTGACACACTTCAAAAACCTTATTTAGTCTTCCCAGTGGCTGTTTGACGTCATTTAATGGAGCGAAGGCTGTCTAAAGTAAACTGACAAAAAAAGAGAAACCTCTAATGGCTCACATTTGCCATTTGGTTAATCCTGACCATTGTAAATGTCAGTGAGAAATCGTGGAGCATCCCCACTGCACAAATATTAGCAGAAAACATGTGCCATTTCCAAGTACAGTATGTTCTACAAGATTGGTTTTCACATGAAGCACAATAATAAAGTCCATTAATCATTTACTCCATAAAGTGGGAATAAACGTCTCTCAATCCTGCACCATAACTTCCTGTTTTAGATATCCAGACACACACTATATCAACTATTTAGCATGATATGAAATATTTACACATTATTAGTAGGTGATGATAGCTGGAAGAGTAATAAAACAGTATGGTTTTGCTTGATGGACTAACCTTTAAATTAATAGTGAGAAGTTAGCAAAGTAGGGACACATTTAAAAGACAAAGGCTGTTGGTGACTGGTTCACTCTTTGCCTTGCTGCATTTAAGTCCTATCTAAAATTAACTTTTTGATTTGTCTTTTTAAGTCAGGTTTATGTTTTCTTATCTATTTGTTAAGTAACTCATTGTTCTTATGTGTCATGTGTTAACCACTATCTTGTAATGTAATCCAAGACATACTCCCAAAATGTAAGCAATGCCTGCCTGGCAAAAACATCAAAGTTCACTCGCTTGTTGAAAGCCTTAATTCCTTACCTTGTTTCCTACTTGTTTTCATATGCCAAGTCCACTTCTCTCAATTGGCCAAGTACTTAGCTTGAAAATATTTACCAGATTGCTATGGAAATCAGCACAAATATAATGCCATCAGTCATTAGCAGCTCAGGGAATGCACTTGACTGGATTCATTTATAGATGCATGACTTCATTAGTAATAAGGTTTGTCTTGATGACTGAAGCTGTTCTAAAAGAACTTCTCAGAAAGACAGGAGGAAGGCTTGGCTCTAGTTCACCAAGTATCTTTCATTATGCATTACGTTGCTGCATGCTAGTCATTAAAGTGATATAAAAGCATAGTAATGAAATTAAATTAAATGAATTGCCTTAATTATAATAGGTGCAGAATTAGTGTGAATTTTCCCCATATTGAGAGTTTAGTCTTATCTTTTCACTTTTGTTAAAGAACAGTAACATATACTATATGGGTGTAGACACCCGTATAGACAAAAGATGTGCACAAATACTATCTATGATGAAGCTATGTTAAAGATCAAGACAGTCAAGGCACAAAGAACTGTTGAAATAATGATAAAAAGATGAGAGACTCATCTGTCTGTCTTGTTCTTGGATAGAACAGTTATGACCATATTTCTAATAAAAGATACAGAGAAAATAACCTTGCATATTACTGTAGCTGCTAATGCCTCTCAAAACATTTAATACATATTTTGCATGCATTTGCATGCAGCTTTATGTGGCTCAGTGACTTTTATGTGTTTACAGTACACTGGTACTTTTGTATTACAGCAAACATTTACATTTGGAACAATACCCATTTGTGTTCATTTGGATCTTTGTTTACATCCCAGCACTTTGACGCAACCAAAACCTGCTTTCTATTTTTTCCAAGTACAGTATATTTCAAGAATATGCACAAATGTAAAGGCTAGTACCACATTCTCCTCAATATAAGGCACTGAAAATGTTCTGTGGGTCTGAATTATGCACAAGTTATTCATGGCTCACTGGGTGCTTTCAATAATTAAAATGCTAAAATGGCATATCGTAAAAAATTTAAATATCTCTCAACCCCATCCCCATATGCCGGACTGTTCCCTCTGTTTCAAACTATGGCGTTCGTGTGGGGGCAAGGCACCAGTTCTCAGTCTCAGAGGCAAAATAACAAAGCCAGGACAAAGGGAGGACTGTAAAACATTGAAAAGAAAGCACCAATAACACATCCCGAGTGTATCAGTTTAACCTGCAGGCTGCTCTGTTCATTTTAAAGTGTCATTGTGACATTAGGACAATATAGTCGGATTGGATCTCTGCATTTTAAAATGAAATCTAATTCAGCAAATGGTGTCATGCTGTGTATAAATTGCAGTGACTTATAAACAATGTTGTAATAATACAATTACAGGAAAGCCTTGGATTCTGCAATATATTCACACGAAGGCCAATTGGCACTGACGTAGTGACTTTTTTCCATCTAGTATCAGAAAGGGTCTTAATGACTTCAAGAGGCCAGAGCCATTTCCTGCCTGTACTTCCTGGTGCTTAGAACAGTGTGTGTTGGGCTTGGACGTCGCTTGCGGCGCTGGACTCCACTCAACCTCAGCAGGACTGCTCCCTTGGGAGACAGCCTCTACATTGGCCAAGTGGTAGAAACCAAACACTCCAGAGCTTCCAGACAGGCCAGACTAGCGGGCAGTCGGCCCTGATATAATCTGTGTCCAGCCAGGAAAACCAGCAGCAGACCTTATTGCGCTGGTGCTCCTTCCTTTACACATGACTGTGGCTCTGGTGCCGAGATAAGTCTTGAGACTACAGTAACTAACGACTTGGGAATAAATCCACAGATAAAGCACCTTAAAAGCTAACCCAATACACTTTTTGACGTATTCAGCAAACATCTCTTTACAGTTGGCTAATTGTTTGTTCTGTGTGTGTGCTGAAAAATAATCTGGTGTTTCTACACAGTCCTGGCTCTGCAAATGGGAAAACAAAGAAAGTGGTACGAACCGAGCCATTTCCCAGTCTTGGCAATGAATATACAAATTTGGGGGGAAATTTTAATGGAACACTAAAGGGAGAGGAGAGGTTAATTTGTTTGGATGTTGAGTTCAAATATCAACAATATTTCTCCAGCATCACTTATACTCCGCCTGGGGTAGTTCAACAGCAGATAAATGTGGGAATAGGTGGCCCTGTCAGTGTGTGCGTGACCACCTGAGTCTACAGCCGCATTGACGCCATTGAGAGAATTGCTGTGCTTGAGCATTTAGCATTTGTTGGTTTTGGCTAATGCAGCAGGTATACTACAGTATGGTAAGAACATAGTCAGATGTTCCAGCTATATTCCTGAGCTATGGAAACTGTGCTCCATTTAACTACAGCGGATAAACGCATGCATTAGCGCTGGGCAAAAACGGATAAACAAATGATGTAGAACAAATCATTTTGACCTTGATTATACCAAATCTGCAAGGGTAGGCAGTTTCCTTCCTTTAGTGCAACAGTGGTGGATCAGTTCAAATGCCATGGAGAACTTTTGAGTTTTTTGCTATGTAAATTACATTTGTTAGAGAAACAAACACTTAAAACAAACACTTCTCAAATCAAATGCCAATCAAACTAATTATTTTTGTATCAAGCTAAATTGATGTTGCTGTATAAGTTATCTCAGTGTAGAGGTCACATAAGTCACACAGCTCTTTCAGGATTACCATGGCCTAATTAAGATTAATTGGAGCTTTTATTTCTCTCGCTGTGGCTTATAAATCAAGTGTGACAGCTCAGTATTGAGGCAGTGTATATTAGGTAGCATATAGCCTTTCTTACAGTTCCATAGCAACTTACATACACAAATGCCTTTGAAGGCAGGTGATTTTAGGCTAAAGGGATTTTGACAGGTTCCATTAGACGACACACTGAAGAGCGAATGCAGATCAGAGCTCCTGGATTCCTCTGGGTGTTGTTTACCTTTTAGACCACATTAGATGGCAGCACATCTGATGTGGGAGAACGCACGAAAGGCAGTCCTAACACTACCGGATGCAGTGCAGAGATGTCAACTGGTGACACAATAGTACATTTACTAAATATGAGAAGATGTTAACTATAATCATTGTGATTCTTTCAGCTACAATGTCAGTAGAATGCTAAATGACAAATAGCTACTGAAAAATAACTAAAGGCTAAATATGAGAATAAAATGACAAACTGAAAAACATCAGAAGCATTTCCAGACAGGGAATGATACAGTTTCAGAAAAGCTGAAATCACTTTTGTTTATCAATAATATTGTTATCAGTTATCTTTAACCTTTTGGAAACAAATCACTTTATTTTCTAGGAAGAGGATTAGGGCCACATGTGACAAATTGATTGGAGTTCTGACTTTAACCCTTTATAGGACACTCATTGAAATACTTAAAATTTTAAATGTCAACCCTTGAGTGTTATTGCAAGATAGTACAATGCATTATACATACTTACATTACTGTTATTACTGTTGTCACTTTTCTGAAAATGAAACATTATGCTGCAAATCAAGGTCAACGAAGTGACCATATATGCCCTAGTGTTGTAATATTTGTTTCCAAAAAGTGTGTGTATATATATATTGTATACATATAATGTTAGAAAAACACATAACATTAAAATAAAAAATGTTAAAATATTTATTTAAGAATATACTTATTATTTAAGAACATTTTAAACTTTTGTCCACCTAAACTAGTATTTTTTATTTTGTATTTTTGTATTTAATGTTTTCTTCCAGTCCAGTCCAGTCCCTTAGGTAACTGCTTCATTGTATGGTACTTCATGAAGCAGCTGCACTATTAAATAAACGTTATAATGCATTATTTGTTTTTTTTTAAAAGAAGTGTTTAATGTATGTCTTACTAAAACACAAAGAGCTTTTTCTAAAAACAAAAAAAATGCACCCCTTATTATTACCCTGTAAGAACAAATATGGTGCCTTAATTTTTCATGAACAGATTTAATTAATTTATGGCTATCTCATCATGCAGCACAACTATTCAACTGCATAATGTGTGAGTTTCATCGACCTTCCATTTCTAGTTTCGATGTTATCACCGTAGATGTCGGAGTAGGTAGGAGTTCAAAAGTGTATTTTTGGAATTCCAAAAGTACACTGAAGTGGAAATTCTGAGATTAAGTCAGAATTCTGACTTTACCTCACAGTGTCCAATTTACCTTTAATATTTCGTCTTGAAAATGGCTTTGTAATCTGCGACCAAACCAATGACTTCACTTCTGTCAGTCATTGTAGATTATTAAAAAACAAAATGCTTGTGCAGGTTGCTATGTGACATTGCTAGTTCATACCAGAGTCTTACTGTATGCTCTGTCCATCCAATCAAAGGATGTAAAAATGCTGACATTATTGTACGCCAGCTAAATTGCTTCAGTGTCGCCGTCTCAAAATGTGATTGGTAAAAAGCAACAGTTATGACATAATCATACACTACTGGAACCAGCGCAACCAAGAGAAAACATTTATTTGATTCGTTTACCATAAAGAGAATAAACTATTGGGAATAATTTAATACATATTCATGAAAAATATATTAAAACAGAAATATGCTATATATCGGTGATTCGTATTGTGTTTAGGTCAGCAGAGAAGGCCTTGCTGGCCCTGAGGGCCACCACTGCTATGACATAATTTTCCTTTTGCCATTAAACATCCTCCTGATTAAACTACAGATATTTATTATTTTTTCAAGCACATTTGGGGGTGACATTGGCGCAGTGGGTAGAGCAGGGCGACAGGTGATCAAAAGTCACTTGTTCGATCCCGGCTAACTTCTCACAAAGTGTCGAGGTGTCCATGAGCAAGACATGAACCCTAACTGCTCCCGGTGGCTGGTCGCGCCTTGCATGGCAGCAGTCACCATCGGTGTGTGAATGGGTGAATGTGAGGCAATACTGTACAGCGCTTTGAGTGGTCGGAAGGTTAGAAGAGCGCTGTATAAATGCAGTCCATTTAACATTTACCATATTTTGACCGCTTGCATAGAGAATAAGCCATTTTACTAATGATTGGTTGGTATTGATGGCTCTGAATGAAAGAAAAGTGACAATTTACTAAATCTGGCTAGCTTTGCAAATCAGCATGGTCTTTGTGTTAATACTATACGTGTTGGGGTTATTTTCATGAGAAGAGAGACTAATGTTTTGGTCAGCTTCCACCGTTTTCGAGTGTCCACTACATCAAATAGGCCCAAATCTGGTCCAGACAACCAATCCAAAAAATATGAAACAAACGTCAAAGCTTTATCTGATGGCAAATTTGGATGGAGCTGTTATATCGGCATCTGGTTTCAATGTCATAAGCATCTGAGAAGCTGGGGACAAATTAGCACCCATACAAAGACAATATATTACACTGAAGGCCTCAGAGAGAATGACACACAGAAGAATGCATACTTGATACATTGTTTATTTCAACATTTAAATTAAACTGGATCATGCATTACAATAAGAGACTTCACAAGTCAAATATAATATATTTGTGCTACCTACCGTACATGCCAAATTTTCATACAACAGTTAGGTCTGACCACATAATCTGATTATCTGAAATGCAATCTCAACATTGTGTTATTCTGCATTCCTTTCAGAGGTGTCCAAATTTCCAAGTCAGTAGTTCTTGCTACTAAGCTAGGTTCCACAGCATCAGTTTCTAAAAACATGCTGCAAAGCTGTGTTTATTTATTTAGCTAAATATATCTAGCTAGCTACAGGAAACTGTCCAACAGCTCGGTTTATTGAACAAATAGCTTGACAATAATTGTAAAAGCAATTATGATATGATAGCATCATTGCATAAAACTACAGAGCAATTCAGATCAAAGTAAGATGCGTTTTCAAGTAAAGAATATGTGCAGAGAAATGTCCACTGTGTTCTGTCTGTGCATGCTAACTCTGAAAGCCTGGGCCAGAGAAATATTTAGAATGTGATTATAGAACTTGGAGGTCAGGTTTTTCCTATGTCTGATTTTGATGTAATTCATTATATCTTATATATTATATAAAATTCAACATTTGCAAGTGGTATCCAAATACAGACCACAGCGGGACCCTAAAGCAAGACACTAAGCCCTGTTACTCTGATTTTTGCTATCCTAAAGTAAAATATTAAATAGTATGTATAATGAATACAGTATATAGAAACTGAAAACATCTTATTTTTAATATTATTTTTCTTGAATCATCTTCACAAAATAACATCATCCAACACAATATATGGCACTCGCCTGCGACCAAATCACATATGATGCTGTTCGCTAAATACTTCTTATTTTCTGATGCTTACATTCTTGACAATCTTAACGTGAATTATTCTCAGTGAAACCATTATGCCTGAAGCTTTGAGAGGGTTTGCCTGTGGTGAGAGTGATGTCAGTAAGTGCTGGTGTTCCTTTGTTTGAAAGTCCATTACACACTCAAGTGTGATTTATTTTGTAAGGGAAAGTGGCAGCCATCTCCCAGATCTATGCACAAATAAACACCGTATACTGTATGCAATATAAGAAAAACCATAAGCTTTGAGGAGCCACTTTAAAGCAATTTAGATAAGTGGAATATAGACTCTGTGTGGGCGGGGCATAAAAAAGTAATATCAGTCACTGTAAATATTAGCTTGGCAAGATTAATGGTGAACAATGAAAGGTTGCTCCTAAAATGTAAGACCTCTTGACAGAGCAATGGTTATTGTCCCTGAAGGTGTTTTTGCAATTATGATGCCACACAAGTATTTACAGTATTTATGCATTTATACATGGGAACTCAGGCGGTTTACGGATCTCAATGATGCTTGCAGGTAGGCCATTATACGGTACACTACCCTGCCTCATAAACACTTAACAACAGTGTGTATTCAGGGTGCTCAATGGAACTATTGCCCAACAGTCGCTGACTTGGCCAAACTTTTATTGAGCTGGCAGAGATGATAAATTCTGTTGGTCATATTGTTTTTCCAACATCCCCATTTCGCGGTTCTGACCCTGTCATTTATAATGGCCCTAGTCCATGTTTAATTCATGCAAGCTCCTGGAAGCAAAGATCCATTCAGGAAGCCGGCTGTACAGGCGACAGCCATTCTACTTTCCTGCCTCGGACATTTTATCATGATGGAGTTGAGGGCCATGATTCATGTTTGGTCATCCCTGTACACCAAATACAAGGGATATGGCAAATATACAGGCTGGGTCATGCTAGCTAGCTGCTAGCCTCAAGTCTCAGTAGTGCCATAACAGCTTCACATTTTCTCATGGATGTTCTCTCCATTAAAGATAAATTCACATCCCTGACACATTGTAAACTTAACTTCTTATCCAATACGTCCTGCGTTGTCTGTGTTGCTCTCCAATCCAATTAGGTACTTTGCTAGCAGCAGCTGTCAAGTGGCCACTGTGGGCTTTCCTCAAAGCAAGAACTCAGCTTTGTGATCTGTCCAATGGTTCTCTTGCAAGAGGCCCTCGTCATCCTCAAGCTGCCATAACAAAAGAAGGAGAGAGAGAGAGAGAGAGAGTGCAGTAGGAAGAAATCGGCCTGGATCAGAGGGCATGACGAAGGAAATGGGGGTGCTCTTGGCTTCCTGTAGGCTACGTCCTGACGTCTTTTTATCTAACAAGGGGAATTCCAACCAATTTAGCAATTCTAACATGAGACTTCACAGGCTATGTTTTTGGTTGAGTTAGTGGGCGTTTATTTAATGGCACCATTTGATTCCATCATAATTGTTGAAGTCTGGAGGGCGGAGGTTGCCAGAACTCAATTGTCTGATTTGATTTTGGTAACAAACGATCGCAAAATGAGGTCCAGACATAAATTGTCCAAACTGCCCCTTTAACATTCACAAACTTGACCCTGAACAATGTCGCTAACAAGATAAATACATGCTGAAATAAAGCCAAACATGTGCACACCACGTTATTATGCCAGATATGATATGCATGTACATGTATTGCATACAGTATGTTAATTGCACAGAATTAGGTTATGTATATCTTTTGTCGCTGATTCCAGGTGATGATGAAATATGAACTTTGGATTCTTTTGGCATGCTCACTAGCTTTGATGGATTCTTTTTCTGCAAAATAATATTGAAGGACACACACTGTGATCCCCAAATTGTAGTGGGGGCCTCATATACAGTAAATGGCAGTAATTGTGGTTTTGTAAATATTTTGTACATATAACCCTAATTCTCATTCTACGGAATAAGCCTACATTGTGAGTTGACAGTGGAAATAGGGTAGAGAGTGAGTACTAGATACATTCTTGTAGTGCTAATGTCATCAAAACTGGCCGACCATGGGTCCGCAAGCTGACAGACCATCATCTGCATCTGGCCTGCAGGCACGCTTGTGGTCCTGCATTGCTCCAGAAAAAGCTAAATCTGCATTTGTTTAAAAGTTACGTAACGCAATAGTACGGAGCAAATCTTTTGAATTGTTTTCATTTTGAAACATGGTGATGCTGGTGGTTACTGTGGTCAGGCTGGCTGGCTCTGACTTAAGGCTTAATGTCCGCTAACTGAGGCAAATAATGTATGTCACATGTGCTTAAAACGTTTAAAACGTCACAACAGTGACATAACAGTACCGTACCTTCAGCACACCACACATGCAATGAACAAGCCTCGGTGTTGTTCACCTGCTGTGACTCTTGTCAGGCTAAAGTTCTCCTTCGTGACTGCATAGAGTAGAAATGAGAGGAGCATAATATAATGAATGAATGAGATCCTTTGTATGGAAGCCCATAGAGGACTAAATTAAATTAAATGCATTTTAATTGGGCTTGCATTTTAATTTTAATTCAGTCATCTATGGGCTTCCATACCTTTGGGACAATGCACTTGCACTGCACACACATGTACACACACACACACACACAGACACATGCGTATGGATGCATAGGGGGCGCTGAACCAGCGTTCCACAAGGAGTCTTGTTTCAGGAGGACACGCGGCCGCACCACAAGTAATTTTCAGGCAAGTGATGCAAAAGCCCCAGTCTGTGATGCAGATGACAGAATATGATATTCACTCTCTCTGTTTCATTCAGCGCTTTAGCCAGCGCGCCACTGGTCGACAGTAGCCATTTATTAACTCTAGGCCTATGCATTAAATATGTGGAAGGAAGACAAAGACAGCATGTGCGTCAGCATCCGCAGGAGACCAATAGCCGTACATTATTACCGTAGATCATTAACAGCAATCCATCACCTTTTCATTCAGAGGGAAGAAGCAATTGTATTAGTGAACATACGAGCTGAATTTCCATTGAGAATGAGTGACATGGTGTAATGATAGCACTCGTAAAAACAGAAAGGACCGAATGCCACCAGTGAGTGTGGCATTCGAATCGTTTAAGATTAGTTTACCATAAAGCCATAAAACTGTTGTAGAGTGCAGTGATCCTTTTTTCCTATACCTTTATATCAACAGCCTTGTGTTATCTCCACTCTGACCGCACAGCCATTTTTTTCCAGACTATCATAAATAAGGCGCCATTCTATAATTCTGTTTTGAACCACGTCTGTATTCTGCTGTGAAGAGTTACATGTGCAATATCAATGATTTGATTGCATTTGAATGCAACTGAATTTAGTAGAGGTGTTGTGCTATTTAGCTAATTAAACAGTGGGTGGAGAGTATTACTGTATGTTCATGGCATTTAACTGCACATAGGCTACTGTACTTGTAGTCGGTTGTATACAAAGCAAGCACGTGTTGGTCATTCTATTAGAGCACTGAGATGAGTATTTATCCGAGCTAGCAGTTACCTTAGTTACCTCAGTTGCATATTACATCCAACTGAATAAGATCAGAGCATATTTCTTAAATATAGAAAGATGATAGGATAGTTAAGATTGAGTGCTATTAGAAAGGTCAGTGGCTGAGGTTTCTAGGTGGACTATTGGTTAAAGAGTTGGGTCTTCCATCTCTCCTGGAAGCTTGGTGACTCCGCTGTCCTCAAAGGTTACTGCAAGAAGTGAGTTGCCATAGTCTAGGCCTTAGTTAGATTCTTCACCTACAGTATGTGGCACATGAGTGACAGATAAACTAACATGAGTCAGCATGCTGTGATGGTCACGTGTATTCCTTAAGACGGCCCAAGGCGATTGTTGCTCTGGACAGAACACGCCCTTCCCCTCCCTCCTTCCCTTTCTCATCAGTCTAAGCTTGGCTGTAAGTAAACACACAGTTTACATAGCAATCTCCAAAATGTCAATCAAATACTATGAACAGCACAAAGATGTGGAGACTCCGTTCCTGGTGTAACATTACTTTCTTTCTACTGCAGAAAAGTGTACATTCAACCCATCTGTGAGAGTGAATGAAAAGCAACAACGACAGCCGCTGGTAGAGCACAACCTGGGCCAACGCCAGGCACATGTCACATCAGGCAAATGATAAATGTTCATAAGCCACCTAAAGCACACTCTGTTCCCAGGAGCTCTTGTTCGTAGTCCGTAGAAAAATGCACAAAAACAGCAGTTATGGAGCTGACATGTGGGGCGGCCTTTACACTGGACACGGTGAGAAGACCAGTCCTGAGAATCACAGTTCCTTGGAAGGCAACCTATAAATCAGCCAAGTGAATGTTTATATGTGGGACATGGTCTATATGCTTTTATCTCTAGTGTTTAACAACTGCAAGCCTGATAGGCAAAGGTTGTAAAGTGTAAGGTGTCTGATAAATAGCATAGTGGTGTAATCTATCACAGCGATCTCTGGGTCTGCTATGTATACCATCCTATACAGAACAGATTAGCAGTTAGCAATGGATAACTATATGGCTGACAAGCAGTGTAATACATCACACAGGCTCTTAAAAAGAAAGAGGAAAGATTTAAGGCCAGTGTGCTTGAAGGCTGAAGTTAAACAGCAAGCTTTTTTTGGTGTAATACGATGTAATATTTATATGTAAAACTGTGTGTAATTTTACATTATTTAAAGTGATGTTCCTTGACCTGTGAAAGCACGGTTAGAAAAACATTTTTGCATTTCGAGAAGTGAGAACCAGAGGGGCGTAAGCGACATATTGGGTGAAACGAAAACGTATACTCTTGATTAGCTCTTTCTACTGCCAAAGGGCACAAGTGAATTCTTAATCAATTTGGAGTTATTCATTCAAATCCAAAAGGCTTAAATACTGAACATACTAAGCCAGTTGGTGCCAAAAGGGCGGAACAGAACTTACGCCCTTTTGGCATTGAGAAATGTATATTTGCAAAGCACGTGATAAGAATTTTCTTTGTTATATTTTTACTTATCACAATAGTTATTTCTTTTAAAATGTATGCAATGCTTTGTTCATATTTTCATCAGATGGGCCCATACATTTAGATGATATGGATGAAATGTTGGTACCAAAAAGGCACGTGAATTTTCACATTTTGTTTTGATAGTGTATGCCTTTCCTAGCCTGACATGCCAGATTCATTGTTTTCACAACTCTATCTGGGGAGCCCTACATTGAAACTGTTTGTAAAGGGCAGGTACATTCAAAACATTTACTTGTCAGTTGATTGGATGAACCATCCAATTGTGTTCGCTGTCAGCAAACCTAAACCACGCCCGCATAGGTATCGATATGACGCTGATTAGCAAGTTCAGTTGCTACTCGGACACATTAAAAATGATTTCTAGGCTTTCCAGACTGATTCTCATGCTGAAATTAAATTGAAGCTTGCTAGATCAAGATGGTCTCACGACAGGCTATGCCTCTACCACAAATGGTACTCCAACACACATCCTAAAGCGAATGGGTTTGCACCATCCTCTACTCCTTCCCCTGTGCACAAATAAGTCTTCAAACACAAACAGTAGGCTGGGACCGAAACTTGAGGGTTCTGAGGGCGCAATAACATAATCAAGGAATGTATCCTTAATCTGTAACTAGATTATCCATGCATTAGTCCCACGGTAAACATAAAAGAATGACAGTATGTTGGGCCAGTCCCATGAAAGGGCTTCTATTAGTTAGTGAGAAAGTACACTTTAAAACACCCCTGGCACTTCTCTACTGCTCCAATCCCACAGCTCAATCTGTTCTTCCTGACTGCACAACATGGAATAAACAACTGTTTTAAAACCATGCCGCTTGGCAGGGCTCTGGACTTTTATTAGCTATTTATCTGTCACCATGAAACAGTGGGACGCAACATTTATAGATGACACACCGTAATCAGTGTATAAGTAAAGTAGTCTGAATCAGCCCAGTTGTAATGCAGTCAGGACAATGACCACCCGCCCTCCCAACCACCTCACTTCTCTAATGGTGACTGATAAACTTGGCTGAGGTTTGGGGTATTTTTGTATTTCTCAGTTCATTGACCCATTTGATTTCTTTGGCTCTGTAAATATATGGTCTTGCCAGAGTGAACTGAGGACACTCGTCTCCGTCTCCCATTTTAAATTCTACTGTAATCGCCATGCTGTCCCTCTCCAGAGCTGCTGTTACATTAGCACAAAGCACATTCATTTGATGTTGCCAAAATCGAGAAGTAATTTCCTCAGTCCTGCACTGTGTCGCATCTCATTACTGCAAAGAGTCTCACCATTCACTTACTCTCACGTAGCAGCCCTTATCTCTGCACAGTCCCCCATATGACACCTTTGAGGAGGGAATCTAAGAGGTAAAGCTATGATAGAATGTGGATTCTGTTGTTCTCTGGTACTCCATTCAGATACTGTAATGTAATCGTGCCACCCCATGATACAGGAATGGGTTGTGCAGAGCGGATACTTGTACCCTATGGCTGTGCTAAGAGATGATACATCCTGGCATGTCACTGTGAAGGAGGAGCTGGACAATATCAAAGCATCGCTGCTTCATCTTTAAAAGCATCAGACTGCTTGTCTTGTTTTTGATGTGGTCAAGCCTGTTTTTTCCATTCAGGTGGTCACCGACATCAGTGAACGATAGGCTAATTATTTGTATTTAGATGTACCAAGCGATGCAAACCCTGCACCTGAATCATCAGCATTAATGTTAAGATTATTCAGGTGCACTGCACATAATTAGATATGACAGCATGATTGTATGACAGTTAAACAGCAAATTATTATTTCGTTCAGAGAACTGAAGTTGTGTAATTGCTATTGGGACTGTGAGCTATTTCAATTAGTTATGTGGAACATCAACTCCCTGGAATGTGGAATTCAGTGTAAATTATTTATGTTATCCTGAGACAAAGGTGCCAAGAGTGTTGTGTGCTCAGTAGTTCAGAAAAAAAATGGCAATGCATAATCTAGAAGAATATACTATATTCACATTAACACGTTTAAAGCCATATCTGTTTCTCTCACATTGTGAATATATTATGATGATGAGAACTCTAATGTGCTCGGGAGTGACTAATGGCATTCTCAAGCAATCCATCCATCCATCCTCTCCCGCTTATCCGGAGTCGGGTCGCGGGGGCAGCAGCTTCAGCAGGGGACCCCAAACTTCCC
>JAOEGT010044115.1:0-21560 GCA_025447795.1 Speoplatyrhinus poulsoni
AGAGAGAGAGAGAGAGAGAGAGAGAGAGAGAGAGAGAGAGAGAGAGAGAGAGAGAGAGAGAGAATAATTCACCCTCCCAACTGCAGCAAAATACTCCAAATGCTAGCTTGCAAATGACCTGAGGAAGCTCTGAGGTCTCAAAATATCGTCATCCAATATCTCAATCCAGAGTCCAGACTCTTACATAAGAGACAGGCCTACAATAGCACTGTCCCCAAACCCCAAAACACCCCAAAATAAGCACAGTTCAATATGCAGCAGCATACGTAATAAATAATAATAACTAAGAGTACAATTCAAGACATACAGTAATAGTCCAGACATAATAGCAACAAAACCTTTAATGTTTGTGTGCATGCATGCGTACAGTCGTGTGTCTGTGTCTGCGTGTGTGTGTGCGTTCACGTGTGCGTGTGTGTGTTTTGAGAGTCTATACACCATGTTTATTTTTATTCAAAAGAGGGATTAGTAAAATAATACTTTGGCAGCATACAGTATAACTGCTGAGCATCACATGGTCATGTCCTGTACACAGGCCTTAGCTAGTTGGTGAAGTTGCAAATTAACTACAACTGTATTAGAACCACCTTATAGGCTAGCAACTATATTGTAGGGATGGCAAGATACAGTTTTTTCTGTCCCGATACCGATACCGGCACCACTTTGGGTATCGGCCGATGCCGAGTACCGATCCGATTCCAGTGTTAAATTAAGTTTTAAGTTAAATTGCAAAGTAAATGACAGCCAATCTCTATTTTAGGACTTTTATAAACCTGCTGCTGATAGTGTGGCCTGGGTAGGTTAGACATGGCTGATGCTTGACAGTAGACCTAAATGTGTAAATTAATGTAATTGGATTAGCCCCATGGATCGGTTACAATTGTCCAATTGTCACTAGGGTTGGGCCGATAGTCGATGCCATCGTCCATCGCCGATGGTTGACATGCATCACTATGTTTTGCAGGCACCGCGATAAAAATGTTTTTCTAGTGAAACACTGCGTAATACGCTTTTTTCGAGGCTCGCCGTATTGCTGTGACAAGGCTCACCTTACTTCTCTTCTTCCCCTCTCTCTCTCTCAAACACACACACACACACACACATATGCCAATGCAAAATACACGCGTGCCTTGGCTGCATCACACCATCTCGATGTCTATCTGGCAGCGCAATCAATGCATTATGCAAACGTAATGCTAACAGCAAAACGAAACAACTGTACTGCTTGTGCTCACTCACTTTGCTGTACCTGTAGCCTACGGTGCCTACCGTGATATGGTTGGTTGTTCGCTAGCTGACGACAATCGCTGTCTGTCCATCTTTTGTGTGAATTATATGAGCATATAAATCCTGCACACCACTTCAGAGCAGTCATATTAGGTAGGCTATAAAGTATAAATAGCTACTGACAGACGAAGTGGAACCATTTTAACCGACCACATTTTGCTGACACGGATGCCGTTATTACAGATCAATATGACTAGACCAGACCAGGTCTACACATAGGGATTATGGAGGAAATGTAAGGAAACACAGTGAGTTGGGGAGAATGGGCATAACATACAAGTAGGCCTACTGCCTGACCTGCTTATAGTAATGTATTAGCTACTACTGCAATTTCATAGATAGTCAAACATTAATAATTAGAGCAACTTTATTGATCAACCCTAATTGTCACCGATACCGATCCAGCTATTTAAGTCAATATCGGACTGATTTCCAATGTCAATATCGTATCGGTGCCATCCCTACTATATTGCGCTAATTGTTCACTCAGAGATAATTATAAACAGAAGTAGAGTTTGCACACATAAAATATTGTAAATGTCCAGCAATGTTTCAGCTTCTTTTCATAATGAATGGTAAATTATTGTAATTATAATTCTGTGCACAAATGAGCACTGTTGCTTTTTGTCAAACATAGTTAACCTGCCATAAAACAAAACACATTTGGCATATTCACTATTGAATAGATGTTATGCGCTCACATTTATTTTTTATGTCTTAATTAACTTGTGTGGCCTATTTTAAACGAAGTTTCTGGGTTTCTTTATTTTGTAAAAGTATGTAGTCAATAAATCACTTACCAGTGCAGGGAGCTCCAACACCCAAACAGGCATGAGAATAGGCCAAAATAACAAAACAAACAAACCGTCTGTGCTACTAACACTACATGAATAATGTTTTTATTTGTGTCATTATAAAGCTTTAATTACTGTCTTCCTGCTGGCATCTTCCTTCATTGGCTTCTATCAATATTACAATGGAGTGGCTATTACAAACTTAATTCATACAATGCATTAATTTTTATTTTCTACACAATTTCATACATTTAATTCTATATAATTGCTAATTGTTGTTTACCTTTTGCCAGCTACATCCTAACCGTAGTGGAAGGGTAGATTACTCCCTTTTGTGGTCGCTTCCCAAGGTTTCTTTGTTTTTAGTTTTTACTGAAGTTTTTCCTCGCCCGATGGGAGGGACAGGTTAAGGGGGTGTTGTTTCCATGTGAAATAAGGGCCTGTGCTGCCCTTGCCATGTGATTTAGGGCTATATAAACAACACTGCCTTGACATGACTTCCACAGAGAGACTGCTTCGTCTTGATCGGGAAGAGAGACGCAAGGAGTATCGCCGTCATGATTTCATTACCCTGGACAAGATCCCCACCTGGAGAGAAGATTGTAAAGGTGAGGGAGGCAGTTCCTGAGAAGTCAAATGAAGTGAAAACTAAATCTTGTCTTGTCTATTAATATTTTATAGTAATGGAATACTACTGATACAGAAATGTGATAGACAAAAGTAACAAGAGGACACCAAATATATTTAATGAATTATATTCATGTGAAATGTAGGCTGTACAGCCCTTTGAGACTGTAATGTGATTAAGGGCTATGTAAATACATTTGACTTGATTTGACATATTCATGAATATACAGTAAACTGTAACCTTCATTTAGCATTTTTTGCCAGCAGGGGGAGGTAATGTCCCATTATATTTATATATTAGTAAAAAAACATTACAATACAAAAAAAAATGTCTCTCAATGTGAACTCTGTTTTTGTTTAGTAAGTGGCACAGTAGTATACTGGGCCATTACACTTTCCTTTGTATCCATATGCAAATAGAAATGATGTTTGTTGAAGCACATTAATACCTCCCCTTCCCCTCACATTTTCTAGTACAGACTGGAACACCATCCGGTGATGCATGTTTCTGAAGATATAAAGAGTATTGAAATGTTGCACATCTAAATCATGACAAAAAGCATACATCCTGCATAACCGAAGCAAAACAGAAATGTAATATGACAAGCTAGTGTATGATTCAGAGCTGAGATGAGTCTGCTCATGAGGGCTCAAGCGCTCACTTTTCCACGTGCTGGTCATTTGCCTTGGTGTGAGTGTGCTATAGCTATTTTATTCAGATGCGAAACTTGAGTACCATTGTTCATTTACATGATGTCAAATGCGTTGGACAAAGAGGTAAAAACATTACTTGCAGTATATGAACACGCTACTCTACAAGCTATGGCTGTACATAAGATATAGGAAATATAATCAATATCAGCCTACAATAGGGAGACATCTGCGGATATAATTAGGTATTTTTATAAATATCGCAGATGTAAGCTTTAACGTGATGGCACTTTGTTAAAAAAAAAACAACCTGATTTTATATGATAATGAGCCTGTGTTTGACTGTACACACTGTATACACTATACGGGTCACACCATCTTACAGTGACATTTCATCTTTCAGAGAATGAAAATGAGGAAGGAGAGGAACTCACCACTGGTGTGGGAGTCAGTGACAAAGTATCTCTCTACAAAGGTGACATCACGTTATTGGAAGTGGATGCCATAGTTAATGCTGGTAAGGAATCCTCTCTTACTTCTGTTGAACTGTTGAGGGCCTAATGCTGTGCTGCATGTGGTCCTTTGCTGCCATCTAGTGTAATTTAAGAAAATGTCCTTTTGGTCCACCAAACTGTATTTATATAGTATTTTTCTAACACACGTGTGTTACTCAAGTGCTGTAGAGGATTGCCTCACATTCACCTACTGTATTTACTGTATAAACCAATGGTGTGTTGGCTACGCATGACGCAATCTAACACATCAGATGCAGTTACGCTTAGGTGTCTTGCTCAGGGACACCTCGATACCTAGCCAGGAAGAAGAATGGATTGACCCAGTGACCTTTTGGTTGCCAGGCGACCCGCTTTACCCCCCTGTACCACTGCTGCCCCAGATTGATTAGTGGCTTTTACCATTGGCTTTTCTAATGCTTTACTCTAATGCCATACACCCCTCCCACCCGAGAAGTGCTCTAGAATCAGAATAAATATGTTTATTTGTTTGTCACCATGAGAGGTGCTGGCAGACTTATGGTACGGTGTCTAGTAATGAAATTCACATTTCATGTATCCTGCTTTTATCCATATGTGCCTCTTGCATTTGTTACAAACTGTCCTACAAGAAGGCTTGTTTGTTTTAGTCTTTGAACAGTAGTTTTACATATTTATATTTTGGAGTTAGTAGTGTCATGAAAAAAACATAGAACAGTGTATTTTCCAACAAAGCTTTCTTCAGACTTATTAGGAAATACACTGTTGTTTAATTCTACATGACTTCAAAATACTGAAATCAGTCAAATCATGTGTTGGATGTTGTTTTGTGTGTTATGGTTTTTTGATGGCAAGCTAGCTGTTAATTTGTTGTAATTAAAGTGTGTGTAATTACCTTTTTCAGTATAATAATTTTTCATGATAATGCTTGATGATAATGACTAATAATTACACTATTCTCTAAACATTTTTAATATTTAAAAATTAAATAATAGTTTGTATAGCCTAGCAACATGTTGCGTGCCATATCCTGTGCTTGTTAAATATTTTATGTCTAGCAGAACATTATCAGAATATGCATAGTTAATTTATAATGGCGCAGGTTTTTGTTTTGAACAAAGTATTGGTTGTTTTTAGTAGAGGCACTCTGACTGCTGACAGGCATGCTTGATGTGATTGAGCTATGTGTTGAGCAAGGGCCAGTTAATTCAGTGCACCGACAACCGTCGCATGAAAGAACATGCTGAATCCTCCGTTATTGCCAGAAGTTCTCCTCCCTTTTTGTTGGAACACCATTTGGCTATTCTTTCCTTAGAACCGATTGTCTTTGTGCAGGTGGTTGCTGTGATAAGAAAATAGTAGTGGACTTTTCAGGCCATTTGTATGCACTGCCTATGACAGCAACTTTGGCCAATGGTGTTGTGGATGGTAATGTTTGTCCAAAAACACGGGGGGCAGAAGATTGTTGCTTGGTAACAAGAAGTAAGTGACTTTCAGCAAAGCTCACCTATCACAGTTTGACATTGTGCACTATTCATTGAACCCATTGTATAGTTTATAAGGGAAAGACTAGCTCTTCAGGTAGTGTTGTCAGTCTTCCTGCCTTACATCAGTTTTTGAGTGCCATCACTATTTCTGTGTTTGTGTGCTGTTGTTTGTCTTTTAATCTACCAGCAACAGTCCACAGCCTTGCACGCACTTCACAGTGCTGAACTATTCGTTTTAAAGCATGCTACAGTATGTACAGTACAATGCAATTGATTTTAAAAGGGATTGACAATATTCCATTTGTGTCTGTACCAATTACCCATGCCTTTGATATACTGTATGTGTCACAAATGCAATTTAATGTTTTTGTTCGAAACTCTACAGCTCTCATAATTTCATAAATATCTCTCCTTTTCTCAAAACTGCTAACACATTTGTGGACTGATATGTTTAAAAACATAACTACTGTATACTGCGGCAGAAACGTGGGTATGTTCTATATTTGAATCAAGGAGTGTACCTTTCATAATATCAGCTTTGCTGCTTGCTTAACATTGCTTCTTCCCTGGCCAGTTTCCACTAAACTAAACTATTTAGTCACATACACTTTCTGACAAAAGAAGGAACCAAAAAAAAAAAAAACAAACATCTTCACATATAAACAATGGCATGAAAAAGTACATTTTAACCACACTATAATTTGTGTAATGTTTTACAGAGGCCAGCATACCGACGGTTTACGGTGGCTTACCTGTAGCTTTTAGAGGGTGTCAAGGTGCTTTATCTCCTCCATTAAAGTTTAATTATTAGGCTCATTTAGTTTCTAATTCTTCAGTAATGCTGTTTGGACTGAGGTTGGATAGCAGGTGCTCAAAATGTCACTTGGGTAAACGCCTTAGGGGAGCAGCAGCGCTAGTGGGACCACACTGCCAGTCAGGTGTCCGCAGGGGCAGAGGGCAGATTGACAAGGTGGCTTGAGATTGGTGGAAGCAGATGGCAACTAGCCCTCCGCTGCACGTGTGTCATCTAGCTCCTCCAGCTGCACTCTGCGTAGCCCTCTTAGTACCCATACGTGTAAAGGATGAGAGATTGGGGGGATGCAGGGATATGTACGACACTTGTCAACAATATAGTCCCTCGTCTAGTTATCTTGTTGTCGCCCCAGGAATGCAGATGAGCCTGGTTTGTCTTGGCTATTGATCCACTGAGTTGGAGTGACAGGCGCTTTTGTTGTTATTTTTCTTCTTATGAGTCATGCCCTGATCAATACACAGGTGTGGATGAATGCTGTGCTATATAGTCCCATAAAGACCTGATAGATGCAAGGCAATTTCACTGATCGCAAATCCACTATCTCTGCATATCAAAATACAGTTACAGTTAGTACAAATATCAGTTTGGTGTTGTTATCAGACAGTGTTAGACAGAGAGAGAGCAGGACGCGGCAGATAATCAAGACATGTCTTCATGCTGATTTCCAGGGCCTGACTGAAAAATGAAGACGCTTAAGAGGGATTTACAGTTAATCCATGCCATGGACATTGCTTTTACGTTTCAAGCACAAGTTAATGTCTGTCATTTTTCCTCCTCGTCCAACACACAGTTTCATAAACCTGCTCTCCAATCAGAAAGAGGTCATAAACACAAGGGTGTGAAGTGGGGAGGACGTCTTTTTCTAAATGATAACTGGGTGTGATTATACTGACAGCTAATCCATTTCCATTGTAAGCCTTCCTCATATTTATTCTGATGCTTTCTGTGCACAGGGAATGCGGCTATGAACACTATAAGGCCATGAAGGGGTTGAGTGCAGTGCCAGAGTGGTTATTGGTATTCAGCCAATCAGTGCAAAAACCACCTCTGGCTTGATGAGAGCGGTGACCCTGGGAGGGAAAAATACCGTATCCCCTGGAGATTGATGTTTATATGTTTTTGATAGGCAATCTGCTTAAATGCTGTTGGCTCCCGCAAAGGTGGTGGTCTGCTGACTGCAGACAAGGCAGGGTTTTCTGCATGGTGCAGTCAGGCAGGAGTATTATATTGTGAGTGAGGAAACAATTATTGCAGCAATAGATTATTTTCTTTATTTTTTTAAATAATTATTTTAATTTTAATAATAATAATGATGATGATGTTGTTGTTTTGCTGGCAATCTCAGTCAGCATGAAATTAAAAATTAAATCTTGACAGTTACTAGCCTAATTCTGGTCAAAGCCAGAGCAATCTAAATTAGTTTTCATAACACCTTAATAGATGTTATTTCAGTTGTCCCATTAAAGTAAACTTTGTGTCGCTGTGGTGGGTTGTCACTTTAAATGGCATCACTGCTAATTGGCATGGAAATGTCATTGACATTTCTCAGTGGAATTCCTTATGAACACTCTGAAATAAGAAGAGATAAAACATTAATGTTCCCCACAGAACTGAGTTGGTAGAGAAAAAGCACCTCAATCATAAAAAAAAAGAGTTTGCGTTACAGTATTAGCTTTATACTAAGAAAATATGTCTGTATGTCTTCAATGGTTCTGTGGTTTGGTATTGGGCATCTTGACTTATTTAAAACCAGAGAGGTTGTAACAGCACAGAATGAATGAATGGCATGTAATGTTCTCTGGACATTACATGCCTTTCTGACTCACAAGCCTTAATGGAGAGCTCTGTCTTATTTATTTGAAGATGATGACTGAGAGTGCCCTGGTAACATTTTAGCCTGCAACGTGGTAGGAGTTTCAAAATAGATGGTAAATGTGGAGTTTTGTCCTGTCTCACACTCATATAGTTGCCTTTCCCAACTTCACAAATGTATGGAGTGGCATTAAGAGTTTGGTGATGCATATAGGCTGCTATACTATCAATGAAAAGTTTGGGGTTCTTCTTTTTAAAATACAGCACATTAGAAAAACATTCAGAAATACAGTCAGTAATGTACATTTATATAGAAACAGCAGATTCTTAATATCTACGTACGGACGTAGGCGTACGTCATTTTCAGCAGCCATCACTCCTGTGTTCCAATGGCACGTTGTTAGCTTATCCAAGTGTATTATTTTAAAACAGCAAATCGCTCATCAGACAAGTTCAACATTTGGAGCGTCAGCATTTGTGGGTTTGATTACAGGCGTACAATACCCAGAAACAAAGAACTTTCTTCTGTAACACGTCAGTCTATTGTTCTGAGATATGAAGGCTATTCCACTGACTATACAGTATGTACGTAAACACACACACACAGACAGTTACAGTATATCATCACCAATGTTTTCTTTTTCCACTTTGAGAAAGCCAATGCTCCCTTGTGAAACTGATTTGTTGTCCAAATATGTTGCTATGCTACCTTTTTTTTAAAGTTGTTATTGAATTACCCGATAGGTTGTCCCAACAATAAGTCCGGATAGGACATGTGTCAAAGGAAAGTTTATGCAGTCTAGGGCTTTAGTTTTGTTTTTCTACCACATCCTTCTAGGATGGGCCCCTTGTCAACGTATAGACTCCCCATTACTTCCTGTCAAAGTGCGGACATGCTGCACAATGCACTCAGCCCCCCAGAGAGTCTGGCTGGATGGGTCTATCTATCTCTGTGCAGATTCACGCCCAGAGTCCTACCTCCCTGAGCGATGCAGTCATCCTCCGTTGAAATGTCCCTGCTTTTCACTGGCTGCCCCCCCACCTATGCTTCATGCTCCTCTCTCCTTCTCTCTGTGTGTTTTCTCTCTGTTGGACTGCCTCACTGCAAACCTTTATTTGAGCTCCACTTTTTAATTTCTTCTGACTCCTTCATTAATTGGTGTGACACTTTTGTGTCATTGTTTTTAGTTTGTAGTTTGTTTCTTTTCTCATTCCTCTATTTCCCCTTTTCCTTTGTTTGCATTTTCGTTCATACTTTCATTCATATACGAATGCCTTCCTTCCTTCCTTCCTTCCTTCCTTCCTTCCTTCCTTCCAGCATACATTACATGCACACACACACAGTACACAAAGTACAGCATGGACAGCAAGGATCGGTAAGTTCTTGTGCAAATGTGTGAGTGTTGCCACGTCACGCCAGCAATGAAAATCGATGCACTGCCCCGGGAGAAGTTGCTGCTCTGCTGAACAGTGAAATGACTGTGGCGAGCAGGCTGCATTGAATCCTGCTCTAAAAGGTCCAGTTAATAGTATCACCTCAGCCAGAGCCACCACACTACTGCAGGGCTCCCCTTGCCTCAGCCCCGGGGTTGTGAACATGGACCTAGGTGGTTCAATCGGCTGTCCTGTTCCGTTCTCACCTTTTGGCTCCTCCCCTTGACTCCCCTGCTTTGTCATCACCATTTGCTTGTTTGCCTAATGCGCCTTTATAGTGCCAGTACCGCTCCCCAGCATCCCCCACAACCTGTACTAAGTACTAACCCCCCCCCTCCCCCCCCTCCCCAACATGGGAATAATTTTTCACAAGATGTTGTCTCGGGAAGCCGTGCTTGCCAGTATGTGTCGGGCTGGCACTTAGAGAGTAAAACGTCTCCCGTTGCTCGCGCTGGTAATGATGCATAACCGTATCCAGCGTTTTGGGGGAACATCGTCACTCTCTATCTCAGTCACGCATTCCTGTACGCCAGCCCCTCCTGTCTTACGCTCTCTGTTTTGCGCACAGCGAAGGCACACTTATGTAGGTACACTGATTGCAATCGCGTGCTGTCAGTCGGCTCTTGACAGGGTCAGGTCCTGACTTTTCCTCCCTAGGGATGTCACGATACCACAAATTTAGTAGTCTATACCAATACCAGTGTAATTCCACGGTTCTCGATACTAATTTCGATACCACGGGGCAAAAATATATTCACATATACTTAAATGAGGCTCTGTTTATGTAGCCTAGCTAAGTACATTAGTTATATACCAGTTATATAAAGCTCAGTATATCAAGCTCATAACATTGTATGCTGAGACTGCCATCAAATATAAAGTCAAATGTCATTTCATCTGAGCCTGGGGGATTATCTACAGAATGTGCCATGGGGTTGGCTACTGTAATATTGTCTGTACATAGCATGAATGGTATAATGTCCGATGCTAATTGAAGTCTGAAGTCTGTGGCTTTGTGTGGCCTGCTCAGGGCTCCGCGGAAGTACCACCGGGACCTCCGTGACTTGGCGCCCACACGAGAGTGCTCCTAGGGCGGGTAAACATTCACCGAGATTCCGGTCAGCGCTCCGGAGGTATCGAAAGCGCGAGGCGACAAAGTGTCGGTTAAAATGCATTGTAGTAAATTACAGCATAAACACGTGGATGTTTGCAACACAAATATGCAACATAGTCCTACATATTTTATTCGCTTCAAGGCTGATTTTGTTTCACTTCTCGCCAGGCGATGTGTTTATCAACGAACCATTGATGCCAAATGACAATAGCGGATCTTTTTACTCAGCCGGTAAAGTCTTGATAAGATGTTGCTGTAAAGGTCAAAGGCACCGTTTGCATATCTTAAGGCACCGTATTGTTTTTTGTGAATGTATTGCTCTCTGATAATCCCCTGGAGCGCAAATTGGCAGAGCACTTCCATGGTACCGTACGCGTGTACGTATGATTTGCGGTACCTACGGTACTGTACAAAAACGAGTACCGTCATGTTTTCTACATTTTGGCATCGACTTGGTACTGAAGTATCGGTTCTCGTGACATCCCTAGTTTTGGTGAAATAAATCACAGTGATAAGCTTAGTTTTTCTTATGTTTTCCAATGGATGCGAGAGGCCATCATGGTTAATTCAAGGACATTTGGAAATGTGAAAGTCCATCGAACGTCTCTGTTTTTACATTTTCTGGATCGGTTAAACGGTGTGGTTTTGGCGAGGTTTTACATAAAGCAATGTCTTTCTAGCAGAGCACTTAATCTTCACTAAACATTTATACATTCATTATGGTACAGTATACCAATGGTGTGAGCTGGAGATGCTCACCTTGGGCGCCAGAACGTAGAAGTAGCCTGTCCCGTTGGCCCTACAGATGAGCTTACACTTATCCTTGGGTGAAACGCCAGAGTACTTGGGTACCCAAACCACAGAGGATGTGAGGCGGTTCGTGTTGAGACTGGAGCCGTTGAAGGCCTCACACTGCTGTTCGCGATAGCTCTTCCCTGGACAGACAGCAAGGAAGACAGACAGACCAGAGTTTGAGAGGTGAAGGAGCCACAGAGGGAAGGGTGTGGGGAAGGTGTGTGTGTGTGTGTGTGTGGGGGGAAAGGGGGGGTTGACATAATTGTCTGTTTTGTGTATCTCATACCTGTGTCGGGGCAGGGGTTCAGGTTGCAGGAGCGATATTTGACCCGCACCCCTTGGCAATATTTACCCCCGTTGGTCGGAACGGGGTTGTTGCACTCCCTCTTCGACAGCTGGACCCCTCCCCCACACGTGCGTGAGCATGGCCCAAACAGGCCCCACTTGCCCCAGCGGCCGTCCACCTGGGAAGAGGCACATGGGGGAGGAGGGTTGTTGCAGTGAAATACAGCCCGCTTCATCCATGTTTACTTATCTCCGAAAGCTCTGGGTCTATCGTTATCGATGTGACACATTTTACACTGGCCAGAGATGTCTTGGAAAGGTTAAATGTGTGTGTGTGTGTGTGTGTGTGTGCATGCATGCATGGGTGCGCGTGAATGCGTGCACGTCAACGCGTGCGTGTCAGCGACCTCACCGTAACACGGTTGACCTCCTGCTTGTCGGAGCAGACCCCGCGGACGCAGACCTTCCCTTCCCCACAGCGGGTGCCGTCCGCCCAGGGGAAGTGCCGTGTCTGGCACACCAGCTGACCGTGGGCTTTGCCCGTGCACCACATGCGGCCACACGGGGGCTGCAAGAAGGGACACGGCTTGGAACCTTCCCCAAACGCAAGCTCACACTGGCGGTCCAAGCTGTAGGAGGCCCCGGGCAGCACGTCAGGGAGGACCAGGGGCTTCTGCGGCTGGTCCAGCAAACACTCACCTAGAGAGGATAGACACCGGGTAAGCTAAGATGCTAGGCCAAAGCATTTGTAATGATGGCCAGCTGCGCAGTAAGTTAACTCTCACTCTCGGACACCTCACAGGACGCTCTGGCAACGCACGTGTGTCTTCAGCGTGTTATTAGTGTGTCTTGTAGAACGTCCGCTCTCTGCGCGGGGGAGCAGGGTTCGATTCCCGGAGGGGCATGGACGAACGCCATCACACGTTAATAGTGGGGAAGTGATTTATGGAACTGGATGGCCAATCACATTGTGCACTATTTTTGACTTGTAATAGCAGTACATGTTTGCTATTGTCATTTTAAATACACAGGGAGGAGGATGAAGATCTTCCCATGAAGCAGTTGAGAATATGAACATCTAGCCTGGTAAGACCATCCGATCACTCACTCCGACAGGCTAAATTGGCAGATTGCATTTTTGAGTTGAGGGACCACCCTCAACTCATCAGAACAACAACTGATGTGGAACAAAACCCACATGGCGATGACTTTCCAAGAACTTATTGTTTTTTTTTTTATGGGTGGGGTGGGGTTTGAGGTATACAGTGATGTGGCCCCTTTGAAGATATGGCGCCATCAAAAAATCAAACACACACACACACACACACACACACACACAAAAACACAAACATATCAATTCCCCTATATTTCTCTTGCCTCTCCTAACTCCCCTCTTGTTTAAATGCACCCTTGCTGTGGGTGAAACCCACAGTTTTATGGGTCCACTTGTGTCCTGGAGGAATAGAACCATCCACACATCTTGTTTAGACATCATCCCACATATTTTTGTTTGTTAGTTTTTTTCTTGTCCAATTGACCCTTAATTGTAGCACGCCTTCAGTTACTTTGTAAAATGTGAGCTTGTGTGGTCCTTCAAGTCTCTAACTATCTAAGCGAGAGCTACGTTGGACTTTACAGTAGTCAAGAATTATTTACTACATTTTGCATTTACTGTTCAAAACAGTACAAAAGTAACATTTAACAAGCATAGAACAAGGTTTAAATTACAATGACTGTATTAAGAAGTTCAAAGGTCAGACATGTGCAGTAGACAGCAGTTACCAGTAGAACACATAGTGTATATCTTACCAGGAACTGACTAATAATAGTAAGAGTTTGACAAGCATGTGCTAGGGAACATGAAAGAAACATCAGAGAATCAGAAGGAGTATGTTTTCATCACCCTAAAACACTTCCCAACATCTTACCCATAAGGGGAAACCCCACTAGTGAGACAAGTGATTTGCATTTGGGAAAAGACATGCTGGGTCTTTCAGTAGTTTATACACGTTTCCTAATTGGTGGTGACATAAATGAGAGTTTTAACTGGTGGCAAATTTGTGTCCTTATTTAAGGAAATGTTGTGGTGAACTTTCATGAACCGTACCACTAATTCCACCATTTAAAACTACGACCATTGTTTTTTGGCAGATAGACACAAGTGTTAATATATATTTAGCATAGATACCTCACTGCCATGTGCCATATTTTCCTAGAAACTTCTTCCATTCAGGTCAACCAAGATAAAGTTGTAGACCTTATTTGTGCTTTCGGCGTCCTTAGAGAAGGACGTAGGAAGGAGAACGCGGTTGTTCTATTTACAGTATAGATCTGCATGGGAAACATTGGGCACTACACCTCACCATCCAAACCACTGTGGTGGCTCTCCCTGGAGCAACCACTTTAATATAGAACAGATGTGTAGGGCTGTATTAAAATAAAGGTTTTAGCGTGGGTCTGTGGCTTAGTTCTGTGGTTTGCCCTGTTTGGTCAAACACTTAGCATCCGAATGAATGAATTTCTCCAGATCCCCCTTTCCTTCTCAAGCATTTTGTTAAAGTGCAGCACTGCAAAAGGTCAGGCAGATTAAATATTTGGAGCGTTGATGAATACAAACATTCCTTATGTCCTTGTTAATGACCCAGACAGAAGGTCTAACTGCAAGCAGCTTTGTGAATAAAATGGAAGGCTCTCTAGCAAGGAAAATGTGAGAGAGGCTACAGAAAGGTCACTGCAAGCGTGATGCTACTCACAATAATACATCTTAATCCAGTGACACTTGGAATAAGACACAAACGAGGCTCTGTGGTTTGTGTTTGGACAAGCGTGTGCTCAACCCATGATTAACCCATTGCCAACGCCAAACTAGATGTTTGTCACCAGGGCCATGAATAACAGCTGAGTGGGTGCTTTTGTCTTATTTTTAAACCAGCGTCCCTTAAGCGAAAGTCCAGAAGTTATGGCTCATGTAGTCTCAGTCTCTTTCGTTCATTTGCACTGCGTCACAAAAGTGACTTGTGCTGAAAGTCTGAAATAGACCCCTGTAAGGATGTCAGCACTATCAATAAGTGGTAGTTGATTTTCATTGGCTGTTAGCATTGTCACTCACAAACCTCTACACTTAATTCCGGCAAGACACAAGTGCAGTGCTTTACTAATTTCAGTCTTTCTGCTTATTTTAAGCAGCATAACCTACTTTTTCTTACATATTTACAAGATCTGCAAACAGCCAGTCTCGCGTCCTTTATATTTTGCCAACTAATTCCTCAGTACACATTTAATGTCCGATTTAGTCAATTAGTTATTTATTGTAGTTGGTCGTCGTGCATGTGAATCAAAATACTTCTCCTGTCAAGTAGGCAGACCTTGACATAGTTAGCCAGTTAGCAAGTAAAGGCTGACTCTGCGAGACTGACCTTGACATAGTTAGCTAGTTAGCAAGTAAAGGCTGACTCTGCCAGACTGACCTTGACATAGTTAGCCAGTTAGCAAGTAAAGGCTGACTCTGCGAGACTGACCTTGACATAGTTAGCCAGTTAGCAAGTAAAGGCTGACTCTGCGAGACTAACTCACCATGCCCACTGTCCAGGAAGTCTGTGATGATGGCGGCACTGCACGGAGACCAGGGCGTGGTGCGGTTGATCTGAATGAGCGTCGGCGACATCATGTGGTTCTCCTGCAGCTTCCCGAACTTGTCCTCACAGGCCTTCACGTTGTCATGTGGCATGTTGAGCACATGCCCTGTGGAGAAGAGTGAAGATGGTATGTATGTATATCGCACCTTTTAAACCTTCAAACGTCAAGTCACTTTTATTTATTTACTTTTCAGTCAAAGCAGAAATATCACCAAAACACGTATGAATAAAAAGAATATAAACTATGAAGTAAAAGGTTTATGCTAAGTAAGGAAACTGAGTAGAGTGTAGAGCAAAGTAAAACTTGAATGTCCCCAAGGGGAAATTTGGTTTACATCAGCAGTCTGCAGTCAATACAATAATACAATAAGATCCTTTGGGATAAAAGAGCTCAAATATCTGTTAGTAGAACACTTTAGTTGATGTAAGTAAGTAAGTAAGTAAGTAAGTAAGACCAAGTAAGTAAGTAAGTGAGTAAGATCAAGTAAGTAAGACCAAGTAAGTAAGTAAGTATGTAAGACCAAGTAATTAAGTAAGTAAGTAAGTAAGATCAAGTAAGTAAGACCAAGTAAGTAAGTAAGACAAAGTAAGTAAGTAAGTAAGTTAGTAAGTAAGTAAGTAAGTAAGTAAGTAAGTAAGTAAGTAAGTAAGTAACAAACACTTTCGCTCGATGCTCAGAGAGAAACTCTCATGAGATGAGCTCATGTTTATTTTGTGCCATGGTTGGCTAGTTAACAAATGCAAACTGCTTGCTAAAAAATATATCGCAAAAAAAACCAGATCAATGTACTGTACCACTGCTAAAATAGACTAATAGTTGCTAACCGGAAACAACGAACAGGATCCGTTATTAATGTGCTATGAATCATGGGAAATATCTCCGATCAGGGATAAGGTGGATAGCTTTCTATGGTGTTTTGTCCTACCTGGTAACAGTAACTAGGTAGGACAAGTGAAATGGGCGGGGCTTGGGAAAGGTAAATTATTGTCTGAAAAGTGCTATACAAATACAGTTTATCATTATTATTATTATTATTATTATTATTATTACTCCTGTTTGTGCTGCAGCACAAGGCGTCTGCAAAGCAGCACCAGACTAGTACCCAGTGGAGCGGTGCGTACCTAGCTCGTGAGCAGTAGTAAAGGCCGAGGGCAGGCCGTCGTCCTCGATCACAGAACAGCTCCTCTTGGGGTCGCACACGGTGCCGACGTCAGCCATGCCCAGGGTGTCACACGTCGATGCGCCGCATAGGTCCTGGGCAGAGGACAACATGAACACGTTGGCCACTGCTGAACAGTGAAACGTCTGCTTTATTAAAGGTATAGTCAATCATTCTGGAGGACGTTTGTTGATATTTGAAACAAAAACACCTCTACTTTCAATGCCATAGGGTGCTTCTGCAGAAGCCCCCTCACCCCCCCTTCCCCTTCTCACACACACACACACACACATGCACACATACGCACACACATACACATACACATTAGAAATGTATTGCCATGGCTAGGATATTGTTGTGTGGTGCGGTCTGCACCACTCTGCTTGTGTTCCCATGCACAGAGCTGTGTAGTAACACCAGATTATATTTTCAGCACTCACACAGAATTAGCAGCTAGAGAAGCGCGAGGAGATATTATCTGAATTTGACAAAATGTGTATTCTCTGTGTATTCGCTGACAATACCTTCAATTACAGTTTCAAATGCATCCAAGAGTGTTAGTCTGGGCTTCACTATTCCTTAAGTGTTTTAAGTGGACAAAAAGTGTTTAGAGCTACTTCCATGATGTAATGTAATGTCACTGTCCCCAATCAAAACATTTCCAATGCTGAAAGCGGTTGTTTCCAAATGACCTATTTCTACACCACAATGTTATAAACAAACTCTCGGTGAGTATCCATCTGGACGGCTTGGCTGCATCTGCTAATCACAGGGCTCACTGACAACTGCAGGAGTAACCGCTAGACGGCTACGCCCGTCGGCCCAGGCTATAAACTGAACACTCTCTCCAACCACTGCAGTCTCGCCGCCGGACGCTGCTGGACAGCCGTTATAAGATATGACACTGAAAAGGCTTAATAGGGGTTAGTCTTATATCTTATTTTAAGGATTAGTCTTATAGCTAGTCTTAAATTTATGTTTGAAGCAAAGCTATACACAAACGTTTGGGAAGATGGGTAGAGAACATTGGGACTATAGGCTATAACAGGAGTTCCAGCTGCTCAATAAAAAGGTTTCTAACCAAAACAACAAGGTCACTGTGGTGGCAAATCGTGTAGCACCCCTTTACTTGCAACATTGCCTGCTGTTTTGCCGTAGCCCTATAATGACACAAAGATAAATATGACATGCAATGATTTGTAGCATGACCTACAATTGGTTCCCAGCGCAAATCCAATGCAGATGTGCGCATGTGTGCAGATGACATGTGTAGCCTGTGTAAGAACATCTATTAACAACAAAAGGGAGACAAGCAAAATGAAAGAGAGAGCAGAGAGCCGTGTCAGTGGGTTTATTCCTCGCTTTGACCTACTTCTTCTCACACGTGTTGTTCATCTGTGGTGTTTCTGCCATTCCTCAAAAAAAAAGTTAGTTAGCTAGTTATCTATCAGCATATAGTCTGCAGATTAGCTTTTAGCATAAGCATTATACTAAAGTAGCAGTGCGTTATCTCGGACTCCTGGGAGGTGGAGCAATGTGAAAGAATGTCTCCGCACCACAGTCATAGCGGGTCTAGTACATTTATGTGCGCTATTGTACATCTTAGTCTCTTGGTGCACATTTTAATTTGAAGTGCAATGCTGTAGGCTGCAACTCTCCCTGGCAGTAGTTATTTTTAATAGAGGGATTTTATGATGATTACAGACAGACTACATGTGGAAATACCCTATCCTTAATGGGAGTCTTTTAAAATATTTATGAAATATACTGTGTACACACTTCCTCTTTTAGATTATTAAATTACAATAGGCTTGCTTAAGTATTTCCTTTGGTTTTTCATCATGTTTCTCTTGTTGGGTAAGATCATTACAAAGTTACGAGTTAGAGTGTTAGAAACATTCTCTTTACAGTGAATATCTTGGAGAAAGATTACTGTCATACGATGCATATTTAGAGTAATTTAAGAGTTTAAATACTCAAGCTGGACAGGAAACAAGTTATAAAACCTCGACATTCCACAGTGGGCTCCTAAATAGCAGGCGAAGCTTGCTTCCATGCAGATATATGCATAGAGGAAATGACAGTAAACCAAAACAATACCACTGACCAATGTAAATGTTTACTACATATTGCTCTGCATGCTATTTTAAGTCCATTTTAATTTGCAATGCTAACCATTCCACACCAACTAGATAATAGATAGTATTGTGGTTATTTGTATGATGAGGAAACATTGTATTGAATGGAATCAGGGTGTATTTACAGTGTAAAACAAGCCCTTATACCTCAAAGCATGTCTGTCTGTCTGTCTGTCTGTCTGTCTGTCTGTCTGTCTGTCTATATGTCCTACATAGCAAACCACTGCACCATGACTCATTCGTTGTCTGCAGGGGTGATCCTTTCTATCAGCCGAGTCAGCAGAGTCATGCAGACTGGGCATTGGGTGAATTGCATTGCAACTGTTGTTCTTAATGCCAAAGCACTTAACTAAATGACGTATCTCCTCCATGAATCTGTGCTGGACAGGATTATGCAACGTATAACTTGTGCACAATCACAAGCAGGTGTGGCAAAGCCTCAGTGACGATTTTACATCTCTGACATCCCCCACAATATTCTCTCCCTTAAGGGGCATGTGTAATGACTTGCAGGCAAGGGAGTGGGGGGCTGGAAAACACACAGCTGGAAGTAAAATTGTGTGGTTGGGAGAAACAGGACACTTCCGACCGATGCATCCCTCGGGGGCACCGGAGCTTCGTAAATGTTTCAGTAAAGAATGCTGCTCTGCACGATTCCTTCTTTTATGTAATTGTGTATATGTCACCATGATAGGCACACAGCCAACAAGCAAGAAAAATGTTCTTTCATTGCAGAAAGTCTTCAGGCTGTAACAATATTGCTAATTGCCTTGTGCTTGCCATGGCTCTTGTTCTCTCTGACAAGATAATAAACTAACTGAAACGTATCAAATTACTAAAGCAAGTTATTGATTTGAGCTGTGGGTGTTTGCCAAGGCTCCCATAAAGTTGGTCTGCAAATTGGTTGATGACAGGTCTGAGAGTTGCTTCACATCTGACGTGTGTCTGACCTGAGTCTTGTGCAGCATAAAGACAGTACTGTACCTTGTATTGCACCCTATGAGAAGTATGAGATGGAAAAGAGTAGCAGCCTATGTGTCTCATAAAAATGGTTTTGTAGTTTTATTTTTTGTAAAAATGAAATATGTTTATACAATGTACAAGGTACGATTTTGTTATTCTTATCAAATCAACATAAGCGTGAGCATTTTCGTTTGTGTTATTAAATGAGACTAATATGACACTAGTATGTATTATATAACTTTAGTTAATGCGCATGTCCGTGCGTAATTACGCACAGATATTGTACATTCTTCCATCCTCAATCTCTCTGGTTAATATGTTATGAACCAATGTCATCAGCCCTTACCTGTTTAGTGAACAGTATTGCTGTATCCCAATAGTCTGAATGCTTATCGGTATTCTTGTTGATTTTCTTCTGCCAGGTGCAAAAGTTCCTCAGAGTCATGGCCGCGTTGCCAGACACCTTCGACCCTTTATCATCCTCACTAATAACCATGAACTTAACAACCACGATATTAATATAGTTTAGAATGCTTGGATGTTTGTAAAGCCTTGCTGCCACCGACATCAAGGTCAGCACGTAATGTTTTAGGTCATCTCCGTGGAACTGTGCCATGGACTCGTCGGCTACGACAAGCGTCTCCACATATCTAGGAAGAGAGGCGAATCTCTTCGATCGTCCCATTCCTCTTAAAACGTTTTCAGTCACATTGTCATAATTATTTAGCTTCCTGTATTTCTCCAGAGATTTTGCAACACCGGGGCTCATGTCACTGTCCACTGCACACCTAGACGTTGTGTTGATATTCATTATATTGTTGGGTCGTCGCCGAAGGATGTGTGCGGTCTCTGCGCTGTTGGTGTCATTTTGAATTGGACTGATGAAGTATTCCCAGCCTTGGAATCCAAACGCGCCCTGTAAACCTTTGCATAGACTTAAGGCAGCGTAAGAATATTGGTCTGCATTGACATAACCAGAGTAAAAACACCGGCTGAGGTCGGTGGTAACGTCACCATTTACCAAGATCGTGTCTTGCACAGAGAAAGAAGTAGCGAGGAAATTGGAGTCTTGATGTAAATCGAAAAGAAAATCCTGCTGGAACGCATGTATTTTTATAACACATCTTTCCCGGAGAGCATCCACGTCGTTGACAAAATCGCCCTTTTTATATTTTTGATTATCCAGTCTAATGGGGAAGCAAAGTTCACTTTGCATGCAACGAATAGGCTTCAAACAAGATATGACAAAGTAGAGGAGAAACGCTATCCTAAAAAACATGACTATATTTGCATTCAGTAAAGAATGCAATAAACAGGGAAGAAACAAAAGAATATAGCCTAATCTGCAAGCACAAATAAAATGTTGGAAGCCAAGACCAAAAAAAGGGTATAATCCAAGACACCGTGTAGCCTTTTCTAAAACATTATTGCTTCAACTTCACTCCTGCTGGCCACGACCCATTCCTATCCTCCACCTGTGGACTGAGCCGAAAGCCGACTTCTGTAGAACTTATGCATTTTCGTCATGTGTAAAATAATGGAAATTCAATCTCCCTTTCGGTGGGGGCAGTCTTTAGGAGAACCCATTGGATGCGCGCCTTACTTGCGTCCACTTCAACCTCAGCAAATAGCAAGCCTATCACCATCTCCTCGCAGACCACACGGGCAGATCTTACACTTGTCCTGGCTTTTTACATTATGCTGCAGCTGTGTGTAAGCAACGCCCCATCAGTCTTACATCTATCTCATATTTTGCAGTTGGTGAAAAAAGTATTATTCTGCACTTGTGTTCATACTCTTCGGTTTACGCATATGCTATGTGACACACAGAGAAATGCACACATGCTGTAGGTAACCATGTAGCCACACTTTATAGCCTACCGTATTTTAGTCTTGTAGCATATTATTCTTATTTATATTATAATTATTATAATAATAATAATAATAATAATAATAATAATAATGAGTATATATAATAATAATGAGTAATAATAATGAGTGCCTACTCCAGGTGGGGAATGAGTCCTTACCCCAAGTGAAGGAGTTTAAGTACCTCGGGGTCTTGTTCGCGAG
>JAOEGT010044125.1:0-21554 GCA_025447795.1 Speoplatyrhinus poulsoni
CAGCTAAGTTGTGTTTCGTGTATTATCATTAAATGTTTTTCAGTTACTTACCCCAGTTTTCACTCTAGTTTGTTACACATACTAACATCAGTTTAATTTCTATAACTAAATGACGCTGTCTTTCATAATAACCTTTTACTTTTGTAATACATTCTACATGTATAGAAATACAAGATCAATATCTAGTCTTTGGACATAATCATAATCGGGGTAATTTGGGGTACGCTACATTACGAGCAGCCATGCATGGAAGGCAAGCAACAGTCCAGTTAGTGTTTAAAGTCACTGAATAAAGCCATGGCTGTGCTTTAATGATGCTTGTGTTTTTATTGTCATGGTGCGGAGACTTGCCATGTGCAATTACACCACTTAGCCCAAGGGAAAGTATTTTACAATGTCACAAGTTTGATGCTTTTGAAAGTTAACACAGCAACAATCATGGATAAGTAACTTCTGTGTGTTTGATAAACCTTGTTTACTGTCTAAGATTACAACGAAATTACAGTAAAATACTTTCTAAACGGCTTGTATAAAGTGTTAATCCTAATTAGGCATCATAATATTTCTGTTAAAGACAAAGTTTGCTGGATTGCCATTCAGCAAGGAATCTGCGGCAACACGTGTCTTGCAGGCCAGGTGTCAAACTGAACGACAGTAGTTTGGTTGTAAACATCAGAGGTGGCATCTACTGTGTAATGACATTATAGATCTGTTTTCTGTATTTCAGTATTCACCTATACTGCTCTGTGTACCTGAAGTTTTTAACTTTCATTCTTTCAATGGAGTTGTTGAGTGTCTTTTGATACGCTGCCATGCGGTCGCTTATTTTAACTGTGTGTGCACATGCTTTCCATATGCTGTAAGCAATTTGTGTGGCAGTTGGCAAGACAGCTAAGCCAGTGCGGTAATGATTGGATTGTGCTGCTACATGAATGGCGGCTGAAGAGCTGTGAATATCCTGCCTGTCTGCCTGAGGCCCAAGCCACAGGAATGAGTCCATCTCTGCTGCCTGCCACAGCCAACATCATTTATGGCCTGCATGGTACCTGACTGGAACAGAAACCTCTTTTACCTGACTGTATCAGTCTTCTAAATGCGGGCATTTTCCTGCAATTACATTATAGTTTGAATGAATACTAAAATATTTCTTTGTCATAATATTTATTCAGTCGTGGGTGTTATTGCTTCCTGCATGTACCGTTTGTCAAATCAAGTCCACATACAGTTGTAAATACTTTCTTTTTATGGTTGGTTTGAACTTATATACTTTACTAGAGGAGGCACATTACATAACGTTTTCCATTTATCACTACTTTGAATGATATTCACACATGATCATAGGCAGTCATGATGGAAAAATAGGCATGAGACATATTTTGGACACATACAACTCTATTTGGGCATATTAAACTGTTGTTTAAAGAGAATGATCTAATCACACAAACTGGATGCACAATGATGTAATCTTAGATAGTGGAGTTGATCTAATTTGTACAGTGATGATCATCATTTCAATAACTGACCGTGGAGATAACCATAATGTATTGAAATAAAGATGTAAGCAGTTCAGTGCAGTAGATATTCTTAAGGGATGTGTTTTAACACCCAACATTGTTGGAATGATTGTTCGTAGATGGTTGTACAACACACTTTGTCCTCTAGAGTGACCAAGCGAGATCATTAGATTCTATTGTGTATAGCCTGTGTTCCCAACAAACTTATTCTTATTATTATTATTCTTATTAGTATGTTTGTGTTGCTATTTATTCAGTCTAGGCTTCTCCCGCTCTTTCTCTGGAACTCTGGGACTTCAACACATTGGCTGGTTGCCAAATCAAGGCAAGAAAATGAAGGCATCCCTATGGAAGGCCAAAGTTCATCTTCTTCTCCCTCTGTGGCTCTGGCAGATATTCTGCATGTTGTAGATAGTCAACTACAAGTGGATATACTTGCATCTTTCCTCCGGTTATGAAAATGTTTATTTAAACTGTGAAATGAATAGCTTGAAAACTCACCTACAAGCCCTGCTGTGAGGCATAGATGTGACTAATCTATTTGGTTAGATAATTATTTGTTTGCATGAAGCTATTAGGCTAATATTGTTGCCTCGGAAAGTGCTATATTATATTCAAATTAATCAAGTATAATCATTATGCATAATTACTATGACATTACGTTGCATTTTATTAGTGAATGCAATCATATGTGTGAGTGGAATGACCTGAATTCCCTGCTGCAGTAGTTTTTAATATGTTGTTTCAATTAAGACTGACTTTCAAATAATAGATTTGGCTGAGCTCTCTAATGTTTTACAATATTCCATTGTCTGCTGTTCATGTAAACATGTTTATGGAGAGATTACCAAATTCATTGTGGGTATAGTGTATATTTAACTATCTGCTCAGAGCAGGAGAGTTTGAATACAATGAACTGAGCACAATATGTTTACCGTATGCATAATGTAAAAGCATGTTCACAAAATCCTATGATTTACAGTAAACATAATACTATTATTTACCATAAAATTACAAACATTGTTATGTGATTTCATTTCAATTGATTTTCACCCAAATATGTATTTTTCTGTTTGTATTAAATAAAGTGTAATATCAAATTGACTGACTGACTATTATCCACTACAGTACAGTAAGTGGGGATGTTATCATTGTTGCTCACATTTGCTGACATCTAGTGGTGTAAATGTTACACAATACTGAAACGCCCTCTATATAAATGTGGCAACAGCAGTATTTAATAATAGTTTGTGTGGTGTCATACTGTATATTCTCCATACAAATATTAAAGTAGTTTTATTTAAGTTTTAATAGCAAATTTATAAAAGTTCTAATGTCTATTGAATTATTTGATGTATTATTTAACATTTCAAATTATATCCTACAGTATATTATATATTTCAGTGTGCAAAGACTATACAATTATAAATTATTGCCTGAATTGTGTTGCATTCCTTTGTTTCAGGTTTGATTCCTTTCACAAGTTGATTAAAATATAAATGAATGCAAAATAATGATGCATGCTAATGAGTAATTCAAAATGGTTTTAGTTGCTTAGACATTGCGTAAAGGGAAATAATGAAATTATGTCAAATTGTATTGTTTGACATTTACAGAAATGTCAAACCAACATGCCCTTCTCTGCTGTTTTCCATGATTGATTTCACTTCACAAGATCCATGTCCAGTTTTTTCTGACTGTTATACGTGTACATGCTTCTACTGTACATAAAGTATACCGTTTGAGGTAAAGTATTAAATGAATCCAACATGACAATTCTGATGATTCAGGATGGTGTGAGATGTCCTCATCAGGTTACAGTCACGTCAAACAGATTGGTTTAGAACATAGAGGTTATAAGGTTAATGTTTAATTATATATGCATGGCTCACACTGTCGATATACGCCAAGCACATTGTTGTTTTTAATGTATTTTATAGTGTAGAATATGCAGATGTTTTAACACATGTAGCAAAGTTTAATTATGTCAAGATAAGAGATGGTGCACTTCATGTTCTATTTGGCAATAAAAGCAACATTATTTTTTGCAAATATTGAGCTACAACTTTTTATTTTTTTAATCTTCAAATTTTTCAGATTTTACGCAATCCTTAGATCATTACAGCTGGTATAGGCTAGCCAAGCCTGTGCTAATAATGTAGTTCAACAGGTTTGAATGCAGCATTCTTGGATCATTCATGCATGATGCACAATATTAAAATATGTTGTCAAAGCAGCTTTTTATTATTCTGTCTATATCCATTATGAAAATACATGACTTGTTTTGGAAAATAGGGTGTATACCCTGCCTTTGACAGCATTTCTTTATCCTTAAACATGATGGCAGAAAAACAAATGGCTTGCTGATATTTGAGTACAGAGCTTTGTGTTAATACATGAGAACCATTGGAGTAGATAAATGTGACCTGAACACCCTATCACGTCAATCTTAAACCTTACATTTAACAGTTCTTGTTTAGAATGTCAGCCAGGTTATGTCATGTCAATCATCACTAGTGTCACTTTAATGAAGACCCCATGTACACTGAACCATACAAAGTCAATGGGATGCTAAGAGAAACTCTACCAGATGATGGACTCCCGGTGGCTTATGATTAGTGACAATTTAGTAACATACATGAATGATTTTGGATCAGTTGAATTTATTGCACACAAATCCCTCAATAATATAAATAATTAATTTAGTTTTTTGGCAAAATACCTGTACCTCTAGAGCCTTAAAAATATTGGCTGGCCATTTTGATGACGTTTGCTTTTTCTGGCTTATTAATCAGGAACACATCCCATTGAGACATTTCTTATAGTTATGCAGCTCCATCTTTGCTTTAAAGCAACTTTCCATATTTTACTTATTTGGCTAAAAGGAAGCAGAAACCTTACCAAGTTAAACTGCCATCTTCATAAGCTTGCCAGAGTTTTGTGAATATTGCATCAGTAATGAACACATATCACACTCCATATACTGTAAAATACATATTAAGTGTTATCATGTTGTCATTTGTGTCATATGACATTTACATCCAAGTCACTCTCCTGTGTGATCAATTTTGCAGAACGATAAATGGCTTTGAGAAAGGATAGAGAAACACACATACAGCAGCTTCACCCATAACTGATGGACAGTCTCTGATGACCAACATGAATCAGACTTCACCGCATGCTTGCATCACATACCGTACTGAATATCTAATGCATCTACTGTATAGTATCTTGTAAAGTTCAGATAATATGTACAATTTAAGTGTATACAGTGATGGTTTTATACTGTATATCGCAATACAAGGTTCACGTCTAGGACTCAATATTGGATCTAAAGAGCTAATGTGAAAATATGTAGCCCTATAAAGACATGTCTGAAAGCTGATATATACAGTAACCCAGAGCCATGTAAAGAGAGAGTCGCGTCATCTCGGTGTAATGAACTGTTTTTTTCACAGCAACGAAGCCTCAAAATAGTTCCTGGAAGTTAGCCTAAATGCTAAAATCACCCTATACATTCTATTTTACATGTAAGTTGATGCATTTATTGACTACTAATTATCAAAAAATTAAGTTATATATTTGTATTTTTAATTTCAAATTTCCCACCAAGCACTTCCTGGATCTATTTTGCTATATATTATTGATATAGGTTTTGCTTCTCCATGAACCATGTGACCGTTGACAATTTCAAACTTCCGTTCCGTTGGCATAACTCTATTCTTTCCATGGCTCTGCAGTATCCTTTACAGTACCAACACTAAAATGCATTGCATTATGTTACCCTCAGAACCACAAATGTCCTCACTGACTGGTGCATGTGTCTGTAGGAAGCAGGTGTGTTGCCCTATGAACACTGTAGGTAAGGGGGGTGAAAGGAAAGAATGTGAGCCACTCAGCACTGAGGTGGTAACAGCAAAAGCAGGTGTGTGTGCGTTGGGATGCTTTAGAAATACTTCCCTTAGATATACTTATCATTATTATTATTAAGCATCCAACCATGCCTACTGTATGTGCAAACATTAACACTGTTGTAATTAGAATATTCTGTCTATCTAGGCTAGACATATGTACTACGCATACTATATGATCTACATGCCACGTGCGCACACACGCACACATGTACACACGCACACACAGGGAGTGTGATGACATTCTCTGCTAAGGATACCATTAGTCCACTATATCTTTACAAAGAAAATAGTTGCTGCCATGTTAATGTTTAACAAAATATTGTTTAAAATACTTTTTACTGTTATCTCTACTTCCATATGGAAATATAAAATACAGTAGTTAAAGGTAGAGTATGTTATTTATCTCGATTTTGAAAGATGGTAACAATAATTAACCCTGCCCCTTGCTTCAAGCATTATTCAAAGGACACGTGAACGCGCACTGACTAGGCTACTGTAGGATCACCCCACCCTAAGCATCCAGTGAGTGGAGTGGGGAGCGCGTATTTCTTTATTGTTAATGGCAAGGGAGAGCGGGGACAAGTCTGATAGTGTCAAACTTCAATGTTGCCACTAACTCCGCTCCCCGAATAGACTCGGAGTTGACATTTGCAGCGTAGCGAGTTACATGTCTTCTGCGTGTTGAACACAAGATGTCTAGCTAATCAAACAAATGTGGATTCGATAAACGATCGTAATATTCACAACCGATCTGCTTTGGATTTAACCATGTAGAGTAGGCCTACAACTAGAGTTAATATAGTAAATAAAAAATTTAAATTTGTCAAATTTCCGTCAGGTTCCTGTGTTTGTTTACCTAGGCTTTAAAATTTAGGCTAAATAGCTTGTTGATGGGGGAATGGTAAGCTGCAGTATATAACAGAGACACTTTATAAGGACTTTGGCTATAATCAGCATAGCTTTTCAACACAGCCGTACTGGTACCGGTAATACAATACAGTCTTACAGAATGAACATATCGTTCGTCCCACTCCCATGAATAAGGAAGCAGAATTCGTCTGGTCGGCACTCTGCCTTTGTAGTATGGTAGGCTACTGTAGCTTCATCTCCGAAGATGAAGCAGCCTATTATAATTACTTTTTAAATGAGAGAGGAGGCTGTTGGAGATGAAAAGATAAAGAGGGGTCCCCACCACTGAGACAAAACAGCTGATGAGTGCAGATAGGGAGAGCCGAGACATGCACGCTGTAGACCTATTTTATGACAATGTTACTTGTTAAGCCTATAGATTATCAATTTGGATGGTTTCCTGCGTGTTTTGTTTCTTTTAGACTAGTCTACTAGTTTATAATTGTTTTTAAAGCACAGGGAAATGAGCCATTTGGAACATCCAGTTCTGCCATAGTACCTTTGGCTCTAGTGTCTGTGTGATCTGTAGTCCGCACCTCCACCATCACCATGAGGCACAGGCGCATAAGAATGTTGCTCATGCAGACAGACAGCTAAAGCTACCAGTCTTAAGTTCAGGCCGAACAATTATATGGGGTTTTTATATCCCTGCGACTTTTACAGAGGACTAATCTTTCTAATCACATTGTCAGAGCATTTATTTTTTTAATTGCTATCGGGATGTAAAGATAATTGCAAGAAATATAACAGTGTGCTTCTGAAGTAAATTGCATACTTCACCTTTACAACAGTTTTTTGTCAAGTCAAGTCAATTGTATTTATATAGTCCTTAATCACATTGCAGTCTCAAAGGGCTGCACAGCTAAACATTTCACATGGAAACAAACAACACCCCCTTAACCTGCTCCTCCCCCCGGGCAAGGAAACTTCCATTAAAACCCCATGGGGGAAAAAAACGGGAAGAAACCTTGGGAAGGGACCACAGAGGGAGGAACCCACCCCTCCAGGATGGTTAAGATGCAATAGGTGATGGTAGGCAAACAAAATTTAGCATTAATAATATGTATAATCATTTTCACATTGTGCCGAACAAGAACTAACACATCGGAAAGATTTAAAGAGTTTTGTAAGTTAGTTAATTAAGAGTGGTCTGTCAATTGTAGCATTAACAGACGCCACTGGAGTCCCAGGTCAGAGTAAGTGACACTGATAGACGGCACTGGAGTCCCAGGTCCAAGGAAATGTCCAATAGCACTAGACACTGTGTTCTTGTCTGTCAATATGCATTTACACACACCTTACTTTTCAGACATACAAATAGCACATATATGGACAATTTGTCTGTAGCCTCAAATTCATTCATTATGATAGTTTTACATTTTATATTATGTTATATTTCTCCTGGTAAAAAAAGTACATGAACACAAATTAGACAATAGTTATATAATTAAAATGCATATACCGTACAGTACATAGTAGATATGTATTTTCTATATGTTTCTTAGAAACAGATACACATATAGTACTAATCTCGTATTATGCCATTATGTAATACTTTGCATTATTGTACTTTGTTACAGCTGTACCTGTACATATTGCTTATTAAACCAGAAAGAGTGACTGATCTTAAGTTAACCTTAATGTCAATACCATGTCATTTTGTGTATTTGTTGTTTACTGAAGGTTTTTTCAGACAGTTTCTCGTCTTCTCTTTTGTCATTGCTTTTCCAGTAAACCTCATAACATTGAGGGTAACCATTCCGTATTCCTATCTTAACAGCCTTCCTCCTACTCATTGGTCCACAGAAATGAATGACAGTAAATGCCAGTCAGCTCAGAAATGGCTCAGACATAACAATAGTGACGATGCACTGTGTATTCATTCAGAAACACAATATCAACCAGAGACAAAGGTATATGGATGAAACCTGAGATTGCCAGCCTGTTTCTGTTGCCATGACTACAACAGCTATTCCTCTGAGGACCTGTGGCTAGAGGCTCCACCCACAAGGGGATTTTTACAGATCAAACTTGGCAACCAAACAGTTCAACACAACAACAGTAACCAGAATTTATACTGGAATCGGTGATAATGTAACACATAATCAACATTGGACCACACGGTAAAAGCTGTGCCTCTTTTACCAAAACATTGTCCTGTCCTCTGATGTGTGTGTGTGTGTGTGTGCGTGTGTGTGTTTCCTGGCAGGTGTAGAAGCAGGTTTAGCAGGTTCCTAGGTGCTCTCTGAATGTCATGCATGGCCCTCCCACCCTTTCTCATTGTTGAGTCACTTCCATACACTGCTCAGTGAAGAGATTTCATCTCCCGTGCACCTGTCCTCACCTGATTTAGGCCGACAACAACGTAAGTATTTGTTGTGGATTTTCTTCTTATTTTGCTGTTGAAAATGTCAAATGGAGCAATGAGTTTGGCACAAGGTGCCTTGGTAAATTCTTAAAATGAAATTGATTTGTCATTAACGGTTTTAGTAAAAATGAATTGCAATACGTAGGGAAAGATAGAGAGATCTTAGTTAGATTGTTTTGTTGTTGTCCTCCAAAATTAGTATTTTTTCAGTTACAGTACAACGAGAGCAATACACCGACAGACCAACACACCGACACACCGACAGTCAAAACAGATCAAGTACAGAGACAACAGCACTCATCTGATAAGCTGTCATGTGAGAACTATTTGGTTTAACTTCATTGAAACTGGAGACTTGTATGTTTGTGTTGTTGGTAAACATGGTGTTAACCAACAATAATAATCAAGACACTGAAAAAAGGGAAGGATTATACTGTACTGTGAATGTAAACATTATAACAATATGAATAAATGATTAATTAATATTATATAATACACATACTGTAAGATAATACATGTTTAAAGGTAAGGTCAGTGATGGTTGAGAAACATTGTTGATACAGTATTTGAACTAGATGAAAACAAAAACACATCTCCCTTTAATGCTATAGCGGGCCTATATAAACACACATTGCCAAGGCTGGCATAGTGTTTTGTGGTGCAGTCTGCACCACCACTTTGTTTGTGTTTCCATTCAGACAGCCAGGACTTTGTAGAACATCTGATCAAAGCATTTCCAACACGCATACAGAACAGACAGCTTTGAGAAGATATTATTATCTTATTGTCTTATTATCTTGCAATCGCTGACAACACCTTTAATGTAATACAGGAACTGCCAACTGTTTTAAAAAAAAAAGAAAAAAAACACCAAACCCTTTAGGGGTAGGTAAAGGAGTCATTTCATGCTCCTTTTCTCTTGTTGACACAGTTCCTTGACTTCTTATTGCAATGTAGTCAACAAGCTTAGGTGAAAATACCACATACCGCCCGACTTCCACGTAGCTGTGTTGACGTGAGGCTATGACTGCTTTACTGCTGACTGCTAGTACTCATACAGCGGCAAAACGCAGTTTTAACATAGTTTTATGGGTTTTGAACCACATATGTATTATTTTCAGCAGTGTTTTCACTGTGTTAATATTACGCATTAATTCCGCCTCGCTGTCCAGACTACAATAGAGGATACGGGAGGCAGAATGTAGTTCTTGTTGTTCGTGTCAACAACATAAAAACAGCAGCAGCTAGTCACACAGCCCTGAGAATGAACGGGGTGTTACGTTTTGATAACCAGCCATGTATCTAATAAACACATTATTTCATGAATGAAAGATGAATTATATCATAGCACAACATCGCAACCATCCTTGCCCGTTAAACAGCCATATACCCATAAGCATGTATTATTTAATGAATGAAGGGTATAGCATGAAACCGCAGCCGTTCTTGCCGCTACAGGGTCATAGGACAGATAGGTAGCTAGCTGCTAGCTGCTAGCTACAACCCAAAGTGATATTCAGTTAAACAAGTTAAACAAAGACATATTCTATCTTTGTTATTATCACGGACATAAAGTTAAATGTTTTGGATGATATGACTGATCACTTATCCAGATAAAAGCATTATTACTCGCGGTACCTAAAATGACAATCCGTTTACGCAAATGATACAATTTCGCCAGTGTGCGTCAACAAGCAATGTTTAGGTTAATAAATAAATCAACACAACATTATTTAAGCAGCCTATTTCTAATCCGTTTATTGTTACTGAACAATAGCCTATATTAATCTGATGTACAGTAGTTATTGATGTGCACAGTGCATCACTAAGCCTGTCCTGCAGACTGGAGTTGTGTTTATGCTATGGTGGCCTACCAGTTACTGTATCAAAAACTAGATTTACAGATTTGGTCATCTGCATTCAATTATTACTTACAGTTTGTGTACTGGCCATCAATATCAGTTTCTTAGCTTGTATATTTTGCTGTTTACTACGTAGGTGGCCATATCCTCATAGGGGCGTTACAAAACAAACTGCGTGCAGTAACCTACGTAACATATGCACTCTTTTCTTATTCGCCTGTTTCTCCTCCTCTTTTCCTTCTACAGTATGGCCAATACAGACAAGGAAGCTAACAGTCCAATTTGAAAGGCCCAGCACTTCTCTGTGTCACATCGACATTGCTAATGCAAAAACCAACTGGAAATACCTATTTTCATGGAATGGGTCCTTTAATGTACAACAACATAAATATAAATACTATTGATCAATGACAGTATGTAGAGTCATTGATAGCACCGTGTAAACTTTAAATTGTTAGCTAGGTGCATTGCAGGGTCATTTACCAAGAAAGGAGATATAGGATAGACAGTTTTCATGCAGAGGCTGTTGTGATGCTCTGTTGTGTGTGCTATAGACTGACACATATCTACTGTCATTTATAGGGAATCTTTTTTTGCCATGTATGCAGGGTTTGTGGCAATCTTTACTGCATTCTTAATTCTGCTATGGTGCAGTGCAGGGCCTTGTTGGAAACTTGACAGCCAACTATTCCATCAGTAGTGAAGACAGAACGTTGCTTAATTTTCCTAAAGTGGGAAAATGCTGAGCTGTACAACACAATGAAAAATGACGCACCCTATTACGGAGTGATACAACGTGATCACTTGCCAAATGTTAGGTGACGTGTGGTCGTATTGCCTGTATGGTAGTGTCAAAGACTCAAAAAGTTTGATGTTCTTGAGATTACAATACGATTGCTGATACAAGGAAGGTGGCACTGTGATTGAGAGATAACTGGAAATATACTGTACAAGTGTAGAGGAAAATGGAGTTCATACAAAGTACACCCCTTAAAGAATCAGCCCCCATTCATATTTACACCACTGTCTTCTACCTTAAAGCACATCTTCTCCAGCTTTGGTCTTTACGCTCATTTACATTTTGAATTTTCAACCTAAAACACTGTCAACTGTATCAAAATTGCTGCTATGGCTAAGCATGATCAATTAACAAGCACAGAGTGAACCATTCAAGACAGGGTATTTAAGTTTATTTCTATTGCTGCTTATCGTATATACATCTCCTGAGCCTGACATAAATGCTCTGTTCTATGTTTCTACATTCTATTTCTAAGCATGACCTGTGATTTCCCTGACGGCTGTAAATTACACAAAATGCAAATGAGCGAATATACCTGTAGTTCTTAACAGGTCTTAATACACAATAGCTGAAATAAAAGACTGTAAAATCTGTCTTTTATTAGAAGCGAGATAATTCCCACTGTGGGGTTTTTCTATATGTTGAACATATAGCATGTTTTATTTTCCTAATTAATTTGGATAATCAAACTGGGGTTTTGGCCCAAAAATGAAAATGATCTATTCACAAATTGTGCTGTTTATTTTGCCACTATACATTAGATATCTGAACAACACACATGAAACTCACAGCATGAAACAGAGCACAGCATGAAATATGACTTATTATGCAAAATATTTTTAAGATGAAATATAAATATATCTGCACACACACATTAGCACATTTAACTTGTATGCATCTGAACCACATGGTACCACTTTCTTACTGAAACTGGCTATGTGTTAGTTTGTCATACAATAATTTTGAAATTAATAATATATTATGTTTTGTTTTGCCTTGCAGAGCACAAATAAAGGCATAAAATGGAACAGCATTTAAAAACAGCAATCTTCCTTCTGCTTGTTCAGGCTTTTCAAATATCTTTGCTAGAGGATACCACTGAATCACCTGGGCGCACAATTGATAAAAGTTGGCTCCGTAAAACAAACATAAGTGTAGCTCAAAGTCAAAGCACAGCAGATGCAGAGGAGTCAAGTGCTAATGGCTTCATGTTATCTTCCAGTGGAGATTACACTGACGTGACCAATCAAGATCAGAGTAGCCAAGTGACTGTCACAGATACAACAATGCTGCCCCCATTCCTAAATGCCACAACCAAAGAACCCCAATTGCCAGAAAACACCTCAAATTCCACCAATCTCAATGAAACAAGAACAAAGGACAACTCAACAATGGACATATTAAACTCTACAACAGCTACAAGTAACATCACCACACCTCCAACCATACTAAGTACCACCAGCTTTCCTCATCTCACAAATAACACCACTTTGCCAAAAACCAACGAAACACAAACGACTACTCCAGGACCGGGTATCTCATCCAATGGCACTGAAGCTAAAAACGTTACAACCACAGAGGCTCCGAAGACATCCACCGCAACATCTTTTACCACAGAGCTTTCCACTGAGACTACAGTCGATGAAGTAATCCCTGTGGATTTAACTACAGTCAACCCTGGCACACCTGTGAAAGCCAACATATCAGATAAGGACACAGGGGCCAACTCAGAGAGAGGTACGTGTTGTGTCCTGTAATAACCTGACAGAACCATTTCAAGTGTCGCCGTGTCTTTTGAGGTGTCGTGGGTTGATCAACTTATCAAACAATAAGATTTAGCAATAAGTAAAGCAAAAAGGTCATGTAATCTTAGAGGACTGCATTACACACCTATATCTGGGTGTGGCTGTATTTAAACTAGTTTTAAACCGACACCCATTGCTCATAGGCACTTATGTTACATCACTATTGCCTCTATTTCTAACTCTTCCTTCCACTTTTTCTCTGACCCAGATTTTTCAACATCTTCTTTTCCCTGCTGTAAGAGCACAAAACTCCCCCTTTCAATGCACGAGAGTTGGATTTCAAGTGCTCTTGGTGTAGCTGCAATGAGTAAAGGGGTCTATTACAAACACCTCCTCAGAGGAGACAATGTAGCTCTGTTAGTCAAACAACGAGGGAAAGGCAGCTCTTTAACATAGGTCAAAGCTAGCTCGACTGCCTGTGTACAGGAGCGTGAGACTTCTGGATCATTTATAGCACCAGATCATGACGATACAAACTGAAAGGTCTGTTTGTGCTTAATGTGTTAAACAGACACTTTGTGTGTATACTGTATATACAGTATATATTTACTTGTACCTGTATTTTTCTACAGTATAAATACAGTATACAATATGTACTGTATGTGTAAAACATACACACTATACACTATATTGTAGCTTGGAGAGATGTACAGTACTCTCAGCCTCTTCCGTCACATAAGCATATTGTGCTCATCAACATTGTAAGTGGGGTAGTCCATTTTCATTGGCTGTTAGCATTGTCACCATAGATTGTCACACATCTGCATCTGTAATTCTGGCACAAAGCTATAGTGCAATGCTTTGACTAATGTAAGTCTTTACGTTTATTTTATTTTATTTTATTTTATTTTATTTATTATTATTTATTTATTTACTTATTTAACAGATTTAAAACCTGCAAACAACCAGACCAATGTTCAAAAAGAATGTTTGTGTTGTGAAACCAATTATTGAGATAAAACATCATCACAATTATTGAGATAAAACACCGCCTTGCAGTGAAATACCTCTAGGGATAGGTACGAAATGCAGCAGTAATTTTAGAATATATTCACATGGCATCTGCAACTGAAAATATAAGACTTTTATTTGACCTTTGTTTGCTACAAGTCTGTTTGTCATCTGTCAACATGTGATTTCATATTGGTGTCTGCAAAATGACACTCTCATACTGTGTTGACTTAATAGTACCGTATAACAGTGATTCACGTGGAAACATTTACCAGTATCTCGACAGTATCAAACAGAAACATTTTCATTGTTTACTGTATGCATTGTATACAGTAAACTATTAACAAAATGTAAACTTGAATGTAAACATGTTAGTTGATAGTTAGTAAGATTACATCCAAATGTACTATTTTTTTATTTTTTTTCATTCAACACTTTTTCAAAATCTAACTAAATTAGTGTTGTGAAATGATAAATGTGTATATGGGAACTTCCACTACATCTGTGACTTTTGGGAAATGAATGTTTTGATTTACTTTATTCAGAGAGAGGGAATGTTTTTTATTTAAGATTTGACTCATTTTGCGTCGCTATTTGTTTTACGTCATCTGCAATTTATATATTTTGCTCACTGTCACCCTGCTGAAGGTTTGGGACCAGATTACAAGAGAAATCGAGGGAATGAAGCATGGGGTGCCATTCTGGGAACAGCCGTATGTGTGATCGTTGTTGGACTGGTGGTCTATGTCATCCTGAAAAAGAGAGACCAGAGGGGTTTCTCTCACAGGAAGTTAGTGGAGTTCTCCCCAGACCCAGGTAAAACAGTGCCCCCTGTGCTGTGTGATATCAAGACAACACAAACATTTAATCTTCAATATCATTTCAATTAACATGTTATCAGTACTTTCAATACATTGGCTCAACCAGATCAAGTGTAAACAGAAACAGGAATTTTGACCTGCTTTATCATTTAGTTATACATACTGTATTTTTTTGTACAGTATGTTTATGACTTACATAATGGAAAGAGTGGAAAGCACAATGTCTAAATATAATTTGTTGCCAAATAGTAATTAGGGTTAGGGTTAGAGAAATAGGGACATACATAATTATTGTATTACAGTGTCAATTATAAAATCCTAATATCAACATTTATAATTTCTAGTTCTCAGACTTGACACCAATGAACCTTTGGACTTGAACTATGAGGGTTCATCGTACTATAATGGAGGACTTCAATCGGACATCCAAATGACCAACTTTCCAGAGAGGGATTAGAATTGAAAAGACTACAAGACTGCAAGAACACGTTCTGTTTGCAAAGTATTGTACCTTAAAGTTTTTGATAGGCCAACATTTTCAAGGTGTTATAGAAATGTGATTGACAATTTTATACATGAAGATATCGCTAAATTATGGAATAATGGAAGGAATGCTGACTTATTGTGACAAGAGGTTTTTAATAAAGGCTACATGCAACTACTGTAACATATTCTGCTCAACACAATTCAGTATATTAGGCAGCAAAAATAATATATATTTTGTATAAGAAAAAACAAGTACAGTATGAAATCCAAAACGAACAAAATACAGGTTAAGAGAAATATACAACTAAGTAAAAATGTTTTACAAATACAGAACAAATTGTGCAGAAATATTGAACAAATAGTGCAAGACAAAATCACCCCAGTGATTATCACAGTGCTGTATATAATTATAAGAGCAATGATGAACAATGAAGTTAAATACACTGACAAATAGAATGAAAATGTATTTTCGCAACCTGCTCCTGTAGTAAATATATTCATTATAAATAGTTATATAACAGAGAAGTTTTGGTATTGAAGAGGGGAGTTAAATATGTGTATTGTTGTTCGATAGCAACAAGAAGTTAAAGTGAATTAGAAGATACTGCATATTGAACCCCAGTGCTGTTAAAAAGTAGCCACAGTACTGTATGTATAGAATGTATAGAATGTATTCAATGTATAGAAATATGTTTAATTAATGTAGTTTTATTTACAAAACTGCCAATGTAATGCACTACATTTAATGCTGGAAGTAATTTATATAAGTTAATACATCTTAATGTAGTCCCATTGCAATATACATTGTAGAATGTCTATTTAAACAAAAAATAATAATTAAAAACTTGTATTCATTTTAAATGAGAGTAGAGATTCTACCTTATTCTACCAATTTAGCATGTGATTCTTTTGGTCCATTTTTTGTACATGCATTCTTGAACTGTGGTCAGTTAAATGTACTTACAGTACAGCTAAGACAAATTCATTCCAGTACAATGATTTGATTGTTATCTAAATTGAAGTTTAATTATTTTACCCTAAACAGAGGGACATGGATTTAACCTCAGTTTAACTTTGATATTACTGTAATACAAAAAAATATTTATTTTAATCAATGTGCATTAATATAAATGCGGTAAATTATCCATTCTTTAGTTTTTTATTCCTAAAAAGAGGTTGAAATACAAAAGTAACACCAGACAAATTCAAACTGGTGTAAAATGGGCAGTTAGAGTTAGGTCAGTTGTGGACTGCTGACTTGTTTCTGTCCCTCTTCCTAGTTTTTGTTTTCAGGTTTTTCTTCCAATTCTCTGTTGTTTTTAAGCTCTCCTCAACTGCTTGTGTTTTGGGATGAAACAAGATGAAACAAGGCCCAGAATACGGAACATGGCGGCACACACATCATGTGCATCACTCATCCTTTGTCCTGTGATGTTAGTTTCTTCTCTCTCCTCACCATGCATGCACACACACACACACACACACACACACGCATATACACAAAAGAGGCATGAAAACTGCAACCTAGACATAAAAAGCATAAAAAGATGCTCTATTTTTCAGCATAGTATACATTTTTTTTGTTTTTGTCTTTCTTAGAATGGTTTCTGAATAATAAAACCATTTCCATATCCAGTTTTCAGTTTAATTGTAGCGTTTTTATAGTATACAGTACTTTTCTTTATAGCGCATGGTGTATGTAAGACAACAGTTAAAAGTTTCTCTGGTTGATTTACACCAAAATAATTCCTTTCAAGGCAGATTTATACGGTCATGAACCCAAACCAAAAGTGATGGTTGTAAGGCGCACACCTCAGCATCCTGAAAACAGCTCAATGAAAAATTATTCAGGATAATGTACTCACTAGGGATAATGTAGAGAAAATTAAATCAATTATCACACCTTCCTTTATTGCCATTGCAAAGGCCATTTGATTATCTAAGGTGAATTAGCTATCGATCAGACAAGTGAGTCAGCGAGGGTTGCTAGCAATAGCCATGCAGTGGGCCAATGACCATGTCCTATAACATTTCATTGTGCTAACACGAGAAAAACTATGCTGCTTACCTGACAGCTTTGCTTGGAGGCAGCATTATCGTGATGAAATTATCAAGTAATGTTTGCAAGGCAGACAGGTTCAATTCAAGGTCAACAAGTGTTCAGTGGGTTATGGATTTCTCAAGCCATATGTCGAACCTTTGGTACGTTTTGTTGAGTCTGGTGCTCAGGTCATTATCACCGTTATTATCTAACAAGGTGTTTCAGTGAACAGCAAGACAGCTACACATCAATCAAAGCAATGCACAAACAACTGCTGTTGCTGAACTTTGCAGTTGAATAATTCTTAGATGCACGCACTGTATACTGTAGAGAGCTGTCATCTTGACCAGACTCAGGTCCCTGCTTCTGTGTATCTTCTGGGAGGATGCTATAAGCAATAACAGGCTCTCTGTTGTACTGTGTAACCTGCTATTCTGTTTTGATGGCATCTCTCTGCGAATATGAACATTTCATAGTCTCCTAGTGTTCCGAAGTGTCTCTTACAAAGATAATGAGGCGGAAACAATGGAACTCTGAGCCTACAATATCTGAAGAAGATGAATGATTAAGACTGTAACTGCATGACTAACATAACTAAGCACACTATACAGTATACAACATCAAAATATGTTATGTGTATGTAATTGTAATGAACAGATTTTTTTTCCCAGCATTGTATTAATTATGTTTTATTAAATCTAGGCCCAAGAGAAGAATTACACCCAGTTGTATAGCTGTCAGAGTTTTGACACATTTTAGAAATAACCCAGTCTACTGACAATTATACATCTAAAGTGATATAAAGTGAAATACAATGGTAAATATCTTCCTTGTTTCTCAGTAGGCAGGCAGGTTTCCAGTATTATGTTCACCTGCAGACCATCACCATAAATTAACTCACAGTAATATTAATGAACCCATTATTTCTCAAAAGCATACTTCAGGCTTACAATTAACGTGTCTACAAAGAGCAAGACATCCATCTGCCTTAGACATATACAGTATATAATTCTAGAGAACAATGGAAGTTAATGGAAAATACAAATTTTTCAAGTACTACGACAACTCTGTCTTCATTTTGAGTGGAGTTTATCTTCTTGTTTAGTCTGTGGTCCCTACACCCCTACGAGAACACTATAAATATGTATCTGGAATATTTTTCTGAATGTATGTGTAAAAGCTTATTATTGAGGGAATAAAGCAATACAGAATTCACAGTTGACCAAAAGTTCAATACCACTTTAAAAAGCAAAAGTTATTTTTGAGGGAGGTCAGTTGGTGAATGTTGCTGTGTCTAACCATATTGCTTTTTCCTCCTGATGATCCACAGTTACAGTAGAAGCATTGCACCTTGTAATGCGCAGATAACAAGAACTGGCTGTGCACAACAGAGTGCAGAGACAGTAACCTTAAAGGAGATGAAGCTCTGGGCTCTACTCTGTTCCCTATCCCTGACAGTTTTGTCTTTGCGCTGATATTTGTGTGCTTTCTAAACACTGTTTTGATTATTACACTGTTTCAATCACTTGAAGGCATTGTCTTTGTGTGGAAAACAGTGTGCTTTTTTGCTGCAAATAAATAAATACCCCCTCCACCCGCTTCACACACACACAGATAACTCTGCTTTTGTTCTGGTGCTCTTCCGAGGCTCCACACCGCCTCTGCAATGCTTACACTGGGATGTTTCTATTGATAATTGATGTCCTGCTTTATTAGCCCCTTTCTGTGCCATTAGGAGATGCTCAGTGTCAGTCTCTTGTGTCTCCAGGTCCCACAGCTCGTATGGTGTGCAGCATGCTGTGGCTGAGGCAGCTGATTAAAATCTGCCACAGCCCAGTGCACACAGAGGACACTCAGCTATTTGGAGCCCGCAATGCAGAGGATCTTCTAGCGCCTCTCGCTGCAATCAGCCCAATTGTACCCGTGTCTTTGTACAGTTTTCTCCAATTTACCACCTCTCAAAATACAACAGGGCTTTTAAGAAGATGAAATGAAAGAAAATGAAGCCGTTCATCTAAGAAATATTTACTGTGTAAACAAAAAGAAAAATATAAAAGTGAATGTGCTCTGTGTTGTTGTTACCAGAGCCCTTACTATTGTACATCAACCAACCTAATTACATGTCTCTCAGATAGGCCATATCAAAACATGTTTGCTTTTTAAGGTTCTCTAGATGTGTGTTTTGTACTGTATAGGCCTACACAAAAAAATGATACACTCACAGTATACATCTCTAAAGTCGCCGTGAGGGATTGTAAAGCAATACTAGTTTTTGATTAAAAACAAGCAACTAGATAGTTAAAGCTTGCACACTGAATAACTACTGTACTACTGTCATAACAGCAGAAAATAATGTTAACATTACCTGTTGCTGTTATGTCATTATGATGGACAGCTTCCATGCACCTTCTTGTCCTGTCTCACCTTGCAGTCGTTCTTTCAGATAACTTGATTTGTAGACCAGTGGGCAGAAAACTGTCCCTGACCTTGACCTTACCCAAAAGGGCAATCATGCTTTGCACCGATTGTATTTACTGTATATAACAGTTGTTTTAAGACTGTGCTTATTATTATGCATCTTACAAGGAGCTCAGAAGATGAAATCCCCTGAGTATAAAATGTGTTTTGAATATGTAACTGTTTCACCTGCTGAATATCTAAAACTAACTAAAATATTCAATAAATATATGGGAAAGAAAACTGATATAAATGATCTTAAATGGAAAAATCTATTCTTGTACAGTATGTAGATGCTGGCAGCAGTATTATTTAACTTTATTCAACAGCTTGGAAAATGGTAAAATTATATTACTATATTATGTATAGTATAATATCTTTGACTATTGACTATACAGTACTTTTGACCAAATGACTCACTGTCTCACTCATTGCCTTAAAAAATCAGATCTGTCACGAACACCTTCATGTAATGAGTTACGTGTTATTTACCAACATAATTCTTCTACCAGAATATGTTTAAATCCTGTGCAGGGATAAACAATACAAAACAAAAAAAGGGAATCTATATCTAATCAAACTAACAGGTAACAAACTAACAGGTAGATTACAGCAAGCAATCAGAATGCTTGCTGTTAAAGTTACTGTCTAAAACATTTTGGGTTATTACTGTAGGTTATTTCTGCCTATTCACCATTGAAAAAAGCCCTTTGCAGTTTGAGTGTCTTGATTTGACATTCCCAGATAAATGACAACAAGAAGCGACATATTTGCCTCATACAGGTGCAGCCATCCAGCAGATAGCATAAACTAAAGCATAACTGCTAGCACGCCACCTCCCATGTCCAAGGTGTGGGACTGTGCTGTCCACACAACACTGGTTACAAGTGAAGAGGCTTGTACGGAATAAATAGCCAACATGAGAAAACACAAAGTAATGTGGATAAGACCCTAGCTTTTCTGCCGGTATTTTAATGTTGACTAGAGCTCACTATTTGGCTGTGAACCTGTCAGACTTCAGTCTTTTATATTAGCATTTTCAGAGTCTTTTCAAAGTGTTCTATTATAGGGCATGGTTAGCATTAACTATTTTTCCCAATGGCATTGACATTAAGAAATAACTGTATTGACTGTTTGACTACATTCAGGGTTTGGGATTATGTCTGAAATAAAACCAGCATTGAGTAAAGATGCTAAAATGGTGATAAGGGTTTTGTGGCAAAGGGAGCTTTAATAGAAGCACATCAGACAAATAGCTTGTGGGTATTTCAGAGACTATTGGCAGCACAGAATAATAATGCCATATAGACTATGGCATATGACCTTGAAACTCTTAATGAAAGAAATGGCTAACTAATGTTTTCACTTTTAGAATGGTCTACTTTTGCCACATTGCTAAACGCGTTTGCCTTGCAGTTAAAAAAACTATGCGCCATCGCCAGCCTGTGTTATTGTAGTTCACAGCGATCACTTATACTGTAGTTATTTTCCAGCATGGAAAATGTTCCATCAAACCCATTTGGACTGCAACTTGCTGCTGACCTGCTACGCACTTGATTTGTCCCCACTCCATTGTTGAAAGAAATGTGACCCAAGAGAACTTCCATGAGAGAGAGAGAGAGAGAGA
>JAOEGT010044144.1:0-37674 GCA_025447795.1 Speoplatyrhinus poulsoni
GCAGATAGATGGCAGTATAGTGCAGATGCTTAACAGAAAGGCTGAAATTACTGTTTGCCGAATTAGAATGTAATTGAGCAACTGTTCTGTCTGTACAGCGATCAACTTGAATATCTTATTTGCAGTCTGGTTTACATGGAGGGATGGATCGATTTATTATAAAAACAAAACATAAATCTATTGACGACAATGAAAAAGAAAGGGAAGAGCTAGAACAGCATGACAGCTGTGAACCAGAAACCACCGGCCGGGAATCAGGAAAACCAGTTTGGCGGGGGAATGGTGTTACTGGTAGCTAACGTGACTCCGGCGGCTAGGAGATTATGGTCCATTGAAGAAGAACACAGAAAGTTCCAAGATAAATGAACAGACAATTATTTTTGTGTGAAGCAACATTTTCAACAATGAATATTGTGAAACAAAAACAAAGAAACACTTACCAATGCACGCCTTGAGTGCCTCACAAGGATAGCAACAACAGACTATAAATTTAGAATGAATTCAGTCAATGCAAAGCAAAAGGGACATTTTCGCTAATCCAACTACTGAGATCATTCTTTAATCAGGGTGTTATATGTGATGTAACCTGCTTGATGTTTTATATGTATATATATTTGATGCGACAACGTGAAATCGATTGCCTTGAAATTATTGTCTCAACCCAAAGCGGCCCACTTACAAAAAATAGTGAGTAACACTGATGTAGACAGTAGACTAACTATGTATTGGCCTTTGGTGTTGGCCCATGCCCGCTGTCGGCTGAACTGCTTGCCCAGTATCTGCTTGTTAAAGTTGAGCCTTTATCTTAAGTAAGTGAAACGTTTCATAGCTTGGCCTGGACAAGACAGGTCAACACAGCATGTAGCGAGTACAGCGACCTTTAGTTGCTTCAGGTGGGAGGCTCGCTGACATTAGCCAGGTCGCAGATTGCTTTCACGCCGGGGGGGGGGGTGAGAACCTCTGGCACTTCATTAGCCTAATAAACCGCAGCTGAGAGACTCACCCCGTCACCATGGCAGCAGCTCCTGCTATAGCCGCTCCCTCGCCCCCCGTCGCACGCTTGTCAACACCTCCATGTTTATTTTAAACATAAGGACCCCCGTGAACACTGTGCCACGCCAGGTCAAGCAGGAGGCGCACGTTATCTTGGGCTACGACAAATCGTGGGTTGGGGCCCCCTGATTTAACTGTATAATATATTTATTTAATGTATCATTATATAATAGTATATATTTATTATTAAATCATAACCACCATTAATATAGTCCACCTAGTTCCTCCTACATATGTGTAACAATGTAGGAGTGGTTCATGAATCATACAAGTTTGAAATCCAAATGTCCGTAATGAGTTCGTCTGGTCACACACATGAATGGCAATGGTTTTTAATGGTGGCGAGGGTTATCTCTTCTAGGCACGCGAGCCCCAGACTGCCAACTCACACATGCTAACGGTATCTGGCTTGATGCCTTCCTGCACATACAACTGCACTGTCACAAGCTACAGCTACAGCATTCCTAGCAAGCCTGCCTACATCAGCATTACTACCGTGGGTAGGTGGCACTCCCTTCTCCAGCCCTACTTGGTATACTTGTTAGCATACAGTAGCAAGGGACATATACAGCTGTTACCGTGACTACGCATTGTGAAGCTACCAACACACAGCAAGCGTACATTTTCAAGGGCTAATCGTCTGATTTTGTTTTCTTATTATATGAATTACTTTCCTTGTCTACTGCTAGCTGCATCTATTATTTTGTATTATTGTCTATTATTATTATTATTATTATTATTATTATTATTTTCTTTTTTTTTTTATATATTTTAATTATTATTTAATTATTATTTGCATTATTATTGGAAATCCCATACGGAAAGTAAATGAGTAAATTTCCAACAGTCACAATATTTTCTTTAACATATTGTAAGTGTATTTTATGCAAGATATACAGTATAACCACAATACATTTCCTAAATGCAAAAGGGTTTACTACATGTCACCTTCTTGCAGTTAGTCATGTTCCATTAACACGTAGGAACCTTACTTAAATGCTTCTAACCTTACTTAAGTGCTTCCTTACAGGATTTGTAATGAGAATTAATCATTTAGAGGCAGTTTGTTATAATCTTAACGGCTGCTGCTCTTTGGTTGGTGCGTGCGCGTGTGTGTGTGTGCGCTTGTGTGTATGTGTGCGTGTGCGTGCAGCCAAAGAGATGAATCCTAGCATGGCAGCCATCTCAGCTCTGGCCATCCTCAGTATCCTCCTTATCACGATCCTGGTGCTTTTTCTGCTCGTGCTCCGGAAGAAGCACCTGCAGATTGCAAGGTAAACACATACCACCCATACACTGAGTCAGGAATCATGTTAGGATGTTTAAAGACCACTCTAGTGTCAGATTGTAGTTTGTGTGCTCGGATGTCTGAAGGGACATGAAAGGGCCTGGGCTAATATTGATTTCTATCCTCTTTGAAGAAGTCCTTATATAAAGCCAGTCATTTCTGTCCCCAGTTGTGATGTCTGACCATTTGATTCAGCCAGTCAAATTATGACACCACCAACTGAAATTGTAAGATGTTCCGCTTGAAGCTGGAGTTGAAATGAAAATAGCACCTGCACAGGAAATGCTGTGATCTGTAACTGAACATGCAGAGCACACCCATTTCTAAAATATACTGTACTTAGTTCTAAGACTACAGTGATTTTACGTCATTGTTACTCAAATAACAATTTAGTTTACTTTCCATTAACAAACTGCTCTGATGTATTCTGTTCATTTTTCTTACCTAAATTGTATTGGGCTATTATGCATGCATATCTTCTGTTTCAGAGAATGTGGGGCAGAGACTTTTGTAAATTTCGCTTCATTTGACAGAGATGGCAAGCTTCCATACAACTGGTAGGAACTTTACACCATTTTCCCTCTGATCTTCCATAATCTCTGTGCTCAAAATCAGATTTGATCATTGACAGATTGCCTTCAGTTACCACAAACGGCCCTTTCACACGTCACATGACTGGTGCAAGCAGTCGTCTCAGTAATCACACACATACGCAGATTCCACAGAATTGATGGCAAAGCTGGTCACCCAAGACTTTAGAAGGTCCAATTTAAGGGGAGTTTATAGAGTATGGGCAGATTTGAGAGCTAGATTAGAGATTTGGCCATGTAGCACTTTGCTCACTAGCTGACTTTAGCTCATCTACAGGACATTGGTTAGCGCTAGAACGATGATGAGCTTGCTTTGCTGTGGCACTGGTAAAACCACTATTTTGAGATAATATTCAACCTCATAAATTAACTCTGACAGGCTAATGCTTCCTCTAGGGACATTTTTCATACTTAATTGTTCATAAAGCAAAAATCCTGGGACTTGTGCTCTCACTCATGCAGCATAGAGGTATCTTGTAAACAATAATGGCTAGTACAGTACTGTATGTACCATTTTCCGTCACTGTAAGAACACTATTATTTTATTGATTAATATAAGTGCCTAAAAGACAGTTAAGTCTGTCAGTTAAGGCAGACCCTGGCTTCCGTGTGCTAAATTCTATTGAATCGCCATCATGCCTTCCTTTCGCCATGTTAAATGCATACGTCCATTTAAGTGTCTTAAACTGAACTACCAATAGCATTGGTAAAGTTGTGTTTATGTGCCAAGCTTTTACTGTACTTTGATTGTGCATGATGCGCGATAACGTCATGTTACCATTATAGTGTCACAGTAAAGTAGCCTACTATTTGTACCTACTGTAACTGTTTATACAATATTATCTAGTCTTCCTTTCCCTATGAGACACTATTGAGATTGTCCTCCATAACGCTTAGCAGTCAGTTGGTTTGACCTTATTACCAAATTCACAGTGCAAGGCAGCAAAATTTCAACAAGTGGTTCGATACATCACATAAGAAGACCTTTTAATGCTGGTTTCACTGTGAGAAATGGCTAGGAGGAGCAAATAACGTCAGACCTGCCATTTATAAACCTACTAGTAGCTATATAATTAGACATTAGAGTGACCATTGACCAGCACTCTACACCAGTAAAGAGACTCCCGTATTCTGGCTATAAAACACCAGTGTACATGTTATAGAAGGTTCCAGGCTGCATGACGCATTAACTCTGTGTTGAGCACTAATTGTGTACCTCTTGAGCACTCTGTGTCTCTCTACTAATGGAGCACCATGTTCTGTCCCAACCTATCGCCATCTGGTGTTGGTTTTGTTTTATTTATTTTGTTGGATTACCCTCCCCCCCCTTCCCCCCCTCCCCTCCCCTTCAGGCGAAGAAGTCTCTTTGCTTTCCTTACCCTACTGCCATCCTGCCTTTGGACTGACTATCTTTTGGCTTTTTATATTAATCCTTGGTAAGTAAGCATTGTTGGCAGAATTGTCACTGCATTTTGGGGGCAAGTCTTTTCAAAAACCACAGCACTACAGTATTGGTCATAAACAGGGTTCCCCTTAATATAATGGTAAACTTTAAATGACAGCAAACTGATTAAATAAACAGCAAACTGATTAAATAAACAAACTAATTAAAAGAGTATTACAGTAAATCCAGTGGCATTTCTATGTGGGACACTGTCTTGCAATGCTGTATCTGTGGTTTTGCCTGCCTCACAGTCATGATGTTGCATCTAACATGTACGTAGCATGATGCTAACTACGGCTTTGCTTCCTGTATATGTCTGCATGCATTACACCATCATTATATATATATATATATATATATATATAGACTTGAAATAGAACGAGAGTAAGTAGCGGTCTGCTCGTAGCATAGCCTTACTATAATGTAGTATAATACATGTCCAATAATGCATGTGGTCGCTTCTAAGTCAAACAGAATGCCAAGTCAGAAGCATGGAAGAGTGAATGATAACAGTAGTCATGCGTGTTTGGTTATAGTATGTGGAAGTCCATAAAATAGCAGATAGAAACATATATGTAGTTGTGTGTGGATCCCTAAGCATGATGTTCCTGGAGGGGCCAGTTGCTTCAAAATGCATTTAACTGTATTTGACTATGGAATCATATAAGCTAACTATTAGCTGGTGCACTGTGTGCCATACTGTATCTTACCCTACTTTCTGAATGGACAGTATGCCAGGCACATGCAGATATCATGAGCATTGTGCGTCTCTGTATTTTATAGGAGCAAGACAGCTTTAAAGAAACGGAAGCTTGCAAGGTAACCTAACCAAGCCAGAGCATTCATTGTGTGTGTTGTGTTGTGTCTTTCTGTGTGTGTGTCCCGCTTCAAACGATGTAACCAACATGATCTATCTAGCGCTAAGAACAGTCCACAGCTATGTGAATCAAGCACAAAGCCGGTAGCATTACACGTGTTGTTAATCCCGCAGGTTAAAGACATGGGCACATTGTCGCGGCACTATAATTGAAAATGCACTTTTAACATGGATCAGACTACATTTAAAACCTCCCTCATCCCTCACAATTCAAAATAGTCATTTACTCTCAACAGATTCATTCATTCATTCATTCATTCATTCATAGTGAATCCTTTACTCCTCTACCATAGGCCCATGTGTGTAACCTTTCAACTGCTTCTCTCCTTATGCCTCGCCTCTCCTCCCCTCTCCTTTGCTGTGTTGACGATGCATCGTTCCAGTCTTGTCCAGCTGGATGACTTTGAAGCTTACCTTAAAGACATGGGCAAAGACTCCGGGTACAAGTTCTCGCTGCAGTTCGAGGTAAGCGACCCTAAATCTGAATAAATCCACTCCCTGCACACGGTAAATTTACGCTTAAAGCAGATTAAAAAATGCATAATCCTTTGTAGCCACTAAATGTGTGTGTAACGACATTACTAAGTCCCATGCAAATGTTTACTAGGAGCTGAAGACAGTTGGCCTGGACCTTTCCCATGATGCAGCAGACCTGTCAATCAACAGGCCGAAGAATCGCTACACAAATATTCTGCCATGTAAGTACTTAACTATAGGGATATTGCTAGTCGCAATAGGGAACGTTTACGCTAACAGCTCTCAAATTGAGGAGGCTGCATTTGTTTTAAGGGAACCACAAGTTGAATCTATTAAAATTCTTTATTTCAATATATTGTCAGACTCAGAGACCGTTAGAAAACCTACAACACTATAAGCACAAACCAAATACATCAGATTATTAACGTTAATTATTCATTAATTAGGATTGTTAATTATTGCTATTTTTGTATATGGAATCACAGCTAATGACAGCTCTGAATCGTTTCTCTAGATGACTTCAGCCGTGTCAAGCTGATCTCCATGCATAATGACGAAGGCTCCGACTACATCAACGCCAACTACATTCCAGTGAGTTCAAGCTTCCTTGTCGGTTACAAACCTTCCTCGCAACATTAGAAATGCACATTTTAATAAACCTTGGCAGGAGCTGGTTATTAGTAAGGGTGCATACAAGCAAAGGAGCCGTGAATAAAGCTGTAAGAAACAAATAAAGAATAACGTTCTAATAGTTCTAATTTCTAATAAACCTACTGTATTATCAGTTAGTTTTTTCCTGTGCATCTGGGCATTTCTAGCCTCAATAATGTGGAGATGCTATTGTCTTATGTTAACATGTCCATGTGAGTGATACAGGCCCACACAAAGGTTTTGTATTAAAATATACTAATAAACTTGTTGGCTCGCATTGCTAGTTACAAACATGCTATTTCGTCCGTTATCTTAACAGGTTCATTTTCATGGCTGTGGTGTCCAAATTAACAGCTTTTACTTGTGACTCTTTCATTCTTAATGATCAGAAGCTGTCTTTAAATGCAGTGACTCGTCAAAGCAAATCAGTCTGCACAGTGCTGAGATGTGGTGTGAGGCTAATGTGCACTTCCCTTTTCTTAGGGTTACAAGTTTCCTAAAGAATACATTGCCACTCAGGGCCCTCTGCCCGAAACTCGCAATGACTTCTGGAAAATGGTGCTGCAACAGAAGTCGCCCATCGTCGTCATGCTTACGCAATGCAACGAACGGCGAAGGGTGAGACTCCAACCGATAGCGATCCATTGGGTAGAAAAGGAATCTTAGGAACACTATTAGTTACAGTACATCTGTGTTCATTCATTCATTCTGAAACCTTTAAAAAAGAAAATCTTTGAAATAGTTGCCATTGTAATATATTCAAAATGCATTTAAAGTGTTTTCTGATTCCTTATGATCTTTATTCCAGGTTAAATGTGACCATTACTGGCCGTTTACAGACGAGCCTATGATGTATGGCGAGATCAGCGTGGAGATGCTGTCTGAGACAGAGTCACCGGAGTGGATCATCAGGAAATTCCGACTCGGCTATGTGAGCTACCCTTCACACAGCTCTAACATAATATCTTTAAACTTAATTCAACAGTTAAAACGCAGTATACAGCTTGGAAATGTAGTTCATATTTCCAACATAAACCTTGCATGTTTATCCAAGGTATAATAGATTTGTGGCACTGCCCCCTATAGGTGAAAATATTTTCAACTACATTGAAATACAGTAGTTGTACCCAAACCGTATTTTGGCCTCAATGTCAGTTTTTTTTTCAATCTGTTGGGTACCCTGGTAACGCAGACACATCCCACATCTTTCTGCTCTCGCACATGTCGCTCCTCACCCTGATTTTCCTATTTTTAACAATTATGCGATAAACTTTGCTGGAAGAACCCTCCTCATTTAAAAATAACTGATCTCTACGTTTGCGCCCTCTGCAGGCCGATGAGAGTCAAGACGTTCTGCACCTGAACTACACATCCTGGCCGGATCACGGTGTTCCCACTGTCAATGCCATCGAGAGCATTCTACAGTTTGTCCACATTGTCCGCCAGCAGGCAAACAGGACTAAAGACCCCATCATAGTCCACTGCAGGTGAGGATGGGGGTCTACCACCCGCATAAGCAGGGGCTGTTTTATAGTGGATATGAAAGCTTGTAGTCACTGCTGTATAAACAGTACAACTACAGGAATCCTCACAGCCAACTGATGTTTAAATTACTTCTTTAATTGCAATTTGGCTGGCTGAAGAGCCTTCTCTATACCGTATCAATAAGTGCTTTTTCAGAAATCACTCAAGTCAACGAGTACAGTAATTGCTGTGGCAGACTTCCAAGTGTTGACAAAGTGGATGGAGGTTTCTAGTGCAGGATAATGGCTGACATCCTCAAAGTCAAGTCCTGACATTGCTGGCTTTTATGGATCATGATTGGTTTAACTTTTAGTCTGTATGGCAACAGTAAACAAAATAAAATGATATGTAGATTATTAGCTTGTTGGGCTATTATTTTAATTGATGTGTAAACACCAGCAGTCATTATAAAGGACACCACAAAACAGCATGCACTTAATGTTGAATATATTTGCATTATTAGTAGGGAATTTATTGTTGGATTAGTATGGAAGGGCCATGGAAGGGACCATGTGACCATTGGCAATTTCGAACTTCCGTTGCCGTAACTCTGTTATTTCGATGGCTCTGGGAAGGGCTACCTATTAAAAATACAAACATTTTCTACATAGTGGTAATCATCTTGTGCTTAGTGCTGCGTGATAACATTTAATGAAAAAGCACTTGTGAAATAAATACACTGAATATTTGGGTGCATTCTATTTGTGCGCTGGTCACATGTACATGGTGCTGACTGTCTCTCTGGTGTGGTGCTTCCTCAGTGCCGGGGTGGGGAGAACGGGGACCTTTATCGCTCTGGACCGCCTGATGCAACACATTTGCGAACACGAGTTTGCTGACATCCTTGGTATGGTGTCTGAGATGCGCTCCCATCGCCTGTGCATGGTCCAAACTGAGGTAGGCATGGTTATTGGTACTTATGATTATTAGTTATTAAAACTGGGGTAGGCATAGTTATTGGTACTTATGATTATTAGTTATTAAAATTGAGGTAGGCATGGGAATAATATACTGTACATGTGTTTATACAGCCTACACTATCGTTCAAAAGTTGGGGTCACACTTGTTTTTGAAAGATAAGCACATTTGTCAATTAAAATAACATAACATTTATCAGAAATGCAATGTAGACAATGTGTGTATTTTATGTGTGTGATTTATTTTATTGAATTATAAAATTATATATTATTTGAAACTAAGAAAAGTGCTTTGTAATTAATTTAATCTGCTAAATACCTTTTATGAAAAACATCATCAAATATTCATATATCAAAGCTGTTAAAAACCAAAGTAGTTTTTGTTGTTTACTTTCACTGCGCGTATGCCTTGTCTGCCTCTAGGAGCAGTATGTGTTCATCCACCAGTGTGTCCTGCTCATGTGGAAGAAGAAACAGCAGTTCATGACCAGCGACGTCATCTACGAAAACGTCAGCAAGACCACATAGTGACGGCAGTCTGCAGGCGAAAGTGGCGTCCAGACCCATGCAGTATGATTTATTTCCATTGTAACCCCCCCCCCCCTCTCCTGAGCACACAGTTTGAAACACAACAGAGTGGGTAGCTGTAGGAATAGGGTTAGAGAGGAATTACTGTTTTTCCCTCACAAATGGTGTCCCTTCTTATCCCAACCGGTGAAAATCCAGTGTGGCTTAGTGATTCATTTAAATATTGACCCCTCTCTCTGCTTTGTTTTCTGTCTCATGTTTTTACAAAACACTGCTGTGCTTTAGGCATCCATCCCCTCAAGAGATCTGCTTCTTCATCAATACCAAAAGAAAAGGAAATCATCAGAACATATTTTGACAACAAGGAAAACGTTTGAAAAGAATGAAGCTGGTTATAAACATAGAATGGATTTTTTTATTTTTGCCTTAAGGAGATGTCCCTGACCATTTATTCAACCACAATCTTGCCCTCTTCACTAAACTTTGTAATCTGGGGAGTACAAGGAAGTGTAGCATACAGTTTGAGACGACCAGAATGAATGGATGTCGATCATGATCCAGTGTGTGTGTGGAACTTTGCTGGTCCTCATAACCTGAGGCAACTGAAACCGAGACAGTCGGTCAGCTATCGTCTTCATCATTAGGTTTTTTTTTTTTTTTTTTTTATCTCAGGACTCGCTGGAAAACCAGCAAGCACATCTACGCTTACCGCCTGTAGCTGTTCAGTTACAACGTGACACTTGCGCTAAAAAAAAGAAAGAAAGAAAGAAGAAAAAAAAAGTAGTTTTTGAGGTTCACTATATGTTGTGTATTATTGGTTTGGTCTTGCTGACGTGACTGTAGCATTCGCAAAGTACTTTTATAGTTGTATTACGCACAGTGTCTAGTGTACCTGCCGCTCAGCAGAAAGTATGGTTTGTGTCGAAGACACGGCTGTTGCCTGGCCAGCGACGTCACACTGCCACCCATGGCTGGACACGGGACTGCAAGTGGGAGGACTTCTATCGTTACTGGATACACTTCTGTGACACTAACTGCTTCGAAATTCAGATCGTCTGGAACCGTGACATGTCCGCAAAACACGACAAAGACATTACTGGTTTAAGGGAATGTCTCACTTGTTTGACGCCGTCACCTGCCAAATTCTTTTTACAAAGCATGGTTTAGAGGCCAGTTTAGATTTTAGAGACTGTGGTTGTAGAGAACTTTCAGTAGTTGTATTTGCACTGAGGCCTTGGAACTGCCTGAACTGATGAGAGGTGTAGCTTACTGGGTTTGGGGTGGGGGTTGGTGGGGTCAAATGGACTGTACCTGATCTTGTTATGCTGTGGCTCCTGCTTCAGATTGTGGAGAACTACTGTTCAACTGTGCTGGTGGAGGTTTGTTGGGTCCAGTGCACTGGACTGTATTTGATGGACTATCCCAACAAATTAAAAGGTTGTTTCAACCCCTAGCACACCTACTCTACTGTACCAGGGTTCACAATGTCAATGGTAACAGTGCCTAAACATGAGCAGACCATGTTAGAAATGTGGAATTTACATGAGCTGTCATACTGTAGCTGGTCCAAACAACATATTACAGACAGTGGAACTGCCAATACCAGTACCATAGCTTCCATTTCCAAAGTAGGGAAATAACAGAAACATATCTCCTAAGCATATCAATGTCTTGAATACAAGATTGCTGTAAAGAAATTGAGCACCAGTGGCTCTGATGGTACCCTTGAGGGAATATTGACATTGTGTGCTTAAGAGGATAGATGTTCTGTACCATTTTAGTTTGTTATTTTAATTATTTAAAAAATGATTTGTTACACCCACACAAAGGTTGAACAAAATAAGTAATGTTCTATAACACTATATCACACTGAATGCAAACCTGCTCAGCCCTCAGAGGGTAGTCAATACCCACTGCTAAAAGCATAATCAAGTCTTTAAGGGATAATTTAAGCAAATATATTTAAGGAAAAGCACCAAATAACAATTGATCTTTAGGATTTATTGTGTAACCTGATAATTTGCTACCAAATATAGAATAATATGGGGGATATAAATGAAAAATGTATTGAAAACTAAACCTATGAGGCCATTGGGTAATTGATATTTACAAATACTTAACCTTGTCCACTTCACTTCCATTTCACGATCAAAGATTTATTCCCTCAGACTGGTCACTCATTCGCACATAGGTTAGTTTACTTAAGATAGCAGATGTCATGTACATACTACTAATACATTCTACATGTTAGAGGTTCCTTTTTTTTTTAATTTTAAAATAAATTCAGTTGTGTATGTGAATCAGCGTTACCTGAGCCTAGGAATGTTTTAGGTTTAGTATGGTAGTTTCTGAGGCTCACGACAGTTTGGAGCGACCTCCCAGCTTTTGGAGTGCATGTTGCGCACTCTGCTGTGGGGGCTGAGAAGCCACTGTGTGGATAAGGAACACTGGCTGCTGCCAGCAGAAACTCACTTTGGTACAGTTGGCAGAAAGATCTACAATACATTTCCAACACCTAGGCACTGTACACTCTTTTATAATACAGTACTCTCTGTTGCTCAGTTGTGTGTTCAGTCGAGAAATTGTACGTCATTGGTGCCATTCTTGTGCATTGTGTCACTTAAATTAGAGATGGTCTCCTGTTGGGGACATCGGCACAGATTTAATGTATGTGTGTGTGTTGAAAAAAAATTTAAATAAACTGTTGCAATATCAATTCGTGTCAATTAGACTTGTCTGCCGGAAAACAAACAAGATAGTAACTGTTTTTGAAATTGTGTTTATTGCAGAAATAGCAGGTGTATGTTGAAGGCACCATTAAAACTATACACATACAATTTGTAATGCAATCATTTCTCAATGAAATTATTTTTGATTTGACACCTAGAACCATTTTAGTTAAGACAACTGACTAAAATAATTACGCATTCATATTCCTCCTTCAAATACGCTTAAGTTAACTAGAACTAGTCTGCTATAACTGCGTATACAATATGGTATATAATGTACACAATATTGTCACGTAAGCTTAAAGATTATGTGACATACGTTATCACAATCACGTCTGATGCATTGCGTGGGCTTGCTTTTATTTCACACCACACAGGTCTGTGAACGTTCAATCTTCTAAATCAAATAAACAATAGCAACACAGAAAAATCTACTTCATTAATGACACAATGAGCATACAGTATAAAAACTACCGTTTCTATTGTACATCTCGTGTGGGTTTTCACTTTTTTGCATGTACTACAACATTCTGCCCAGCTGGTGGGTGTTAGCCAACTGTAATAGCAGTAGCTTTACAAACTTGTATATAAGCAGCAGTGGTTTATCCATGCCCTTTTGAAAGTATAGTTTCTACATGTTCTTTAAAATATTATTTCCTCTGTAACTAAAACATTTACAACAGATTTTGGTCAGCAGTTTATGCAAGCTGACAATTGCACGGTACATTACATGAATCAGAACTTTGCATTACAATTTCATACCTTACAAACATATGGTGTGGAGGTTTACACCTGAGATCCGATGTAGAGCGCAAACACCATTGTCTACCTGCTTCAATGTGTCGCTATTCCTATTTCTGCCCAAGTATGTAATTTCCACCAACACCCTTGATTTAAGAATGTATACTTAAATCAAGACAACCATTTATACTGCCTTGTAGTACGGAAGAAAAAGGGATTTGTAAGTTCTCCTTAAATACAAGCTTGTGAAAAATACTATGCTCTTACTAAGTTCTTAGATTAATCTTAATATATATATACTGTAAATATATATGTATATAGTAACTCTTTTTTTGTGCAAAAATGCTGATAGTCACTTCTAATGACTTCGTGCTAGTGTTGTACAAGCCTTTACATTCCTAGGACCATGGTACCTTTAAACACCTATACATGGTATTGTAGCATGTTATTACAATGTAGTGTCTTCATGGAAAGTATTAAATCCACTTTTACATCTTTACTGTTGAATTTAAGTGGTTCTAGAATCAATTATATTAGCTTACTCTTTTGGTAGGACAATTAAATTAGGTAAATGTACATATATTACACAACTCTCTTTGTCAAAATGCTGTTAATTACACCATTTTACTTCTTACATTTGGTTCAATTACATTTTTGAACGTCTCTGAAACATCATGGTTTCTCTGTTCGCAGTCACCCAAACAGCATTCATCTACAGTACTAGCTACCCCACCAAGGGGGAAGCTTGTGTAAATCATGTACAATATGTGCCTTTACCACCAGTGTAGAGCAGACGGACAGACGAAAACAGACATCTAGCTTGCAATCCCAAACAGTTCCCACGGAGAGGAGGCAAACGTGGAACGGTTTTCACCATTTTTTGGCCGGCCTCGTGTGCTTTTGGCGTACCGGGAAGGGGAGTTACTGCGGGTTAGGCGTTCACGGCGATGACTCCAGTTGTTCCTGCCGGCGACACAATATCTCCACAAACTCTGTGCGGGCAACCGCCGCCTGGGAACAAGAGTGTGACGCACAAGTTGGGGGGGGATGGGGGGGCGAGTGGGTGTGAGGGCTTTTACAACGAGGCCCGCCCTGCCATCTCAGTGAGTGTTGCCCTCGTCAAAGGACTCCACCCCCGAGTCACAGGTGCTAGCGGCCAGTTTCTCCTGCCTCCTCCTCATGATCTCCAGGAGCTCAGAGCCAGAGCTCTTCTGTAGATGCAGACAGAGGAGAGAAGAGCGTAGAGGAAGCAGAGAGAGAAACGACAGGGACTGTGGTTAGGCAGTGAACTACAGTGAAAACAACGCTTAAAAACTCAAGAGGAATGACTCATCGGCAGTTTTTTCTTTTTTGGTCAATCTCGTGTCACGGCCCCATTGAACACGCTGCTGTTTAACAAATGCACTAAAAAGCGATGAGAAATTCCTCTGGACATTCAGGAGCCATTCGGGACTGCGACTGAAACTGAGAAAGCCTTTGGCGCAGGTTCTCAAAGCCAATGTGTGTCACAGATGAGTAGGGCTACAGTACTTACCGGGACTATGACATGTGGTCTGGGTACAGTAAAAATACTTCTATGCAGATGGGGTTATATCCGCCACCATTCACTAAGTAGAATGCCGAGTAATGTAAATATGCGACTTGATTTCAAAAATCCCTATATTCAACGCATATGCAGTAGTGCACAATAAATGTTGGTGTAGTTGGACAGAATAAATAACTGAATATTCACTTGGTTCTGCAGGCATATCTGTAGCAAAACAGAGCTACTGGAATAGAGGGAAGGTGAAATCATTGAGGCGTGATATGCATTACATGGTGAATAAACTGCGACAACATGCAGGCAGTTTCAGAACCAGTTTGAGAAATTAGCGGGGACCGCTGGGATAGGAAGCAAAAAACACATTCAGTCTCTCCCGCGCATCATTTCAGCCAGTCTCCACCATCATCTTCTAGTCTAATGGGGCAGTGGGAGGTGATGGTTAGAAAACATATAGGCGGGGCGGGGGGCTTTCAAAAACAGAGGAAGTGCTCAGAGCCTAAGAAAGAGGCATTCTGGGAGTTGAAGGAGACTCGCTCTACAGCCACAGTAGTATCTTAGGAAGACTACATTATGCGCTGCTGACAACATAACAGGGTTGTGTGCCTCATGCTGTTGGCCAGATTAAGGAAAAGATTTGGGAAAGAAAACATATATGGTACCTTCACCAGATTATGGTACCAGTTGGGATATTGGTTAGTGAAGGCAACTTGAGCGCCGTTCCTGTAATACCAGCCAACAGAAAGAGCTGTGAACATCCATTGTGCAGACAATACCTTAATGAATGTGGTATTAGAATCAGAAGATCAGGGGAGAGTCAGAAGAAAACCTGCAGGTAGGAAATAGACACCACACACCAGACCTTGCCAGAGTTGGGGGATATCACCTTAATGACTCTAAACCAGACCTAACCCTACCCATAATGCAGAACATTCACAGCTTCTACAAAATAGGTACTGTAAATCAACTTGGACTAATTCTGAGCCCATTCAAAATGACACTACACTTTTTATCTATACCCTGAAACCTTACAGGGTCATCCGGTTCAACCGGATTAAATTTCTTCAATGTATGCCCATACGAAAGAGCAACATTTTCTTTGATAATTACAATTACATATATACACACCAGACTGGTGCCTATATTATTGTAGAATTCCTATAAAAAAAATATATAAAATATAGACAAAGATGTCCAAAATACTGAATCCTAGATAATCTGGAAACTGAGGGAATACTTGCTAATCCCGAATGGCAAACCTTAGTAACTACGCCACCAGCGTCCGTCCGCCCGTACCCACCTCGAGAGCAGCTTTCTGAACGGTAACCTGACTGTAGACCCTGGCTCCATCGTCTGGACACACCGTCTTCAGCTCGTCCTTGTTGAGGGAGAAGAGCTGGGCGCCTGTTAGCACCCCCAGACTGGTAATGGTGCTGGACGAGGAGAGACCAGGCCACCGATGAACAATCAATTTTACCAATCAATTATCTAACTGCAGCGCTAGAAGCACACAACCGTGGGCCGTTTCAGCATTTAACACGGTGTGCATTTTGTTTTCATTCACAAATACATAGAACTGTTTAAAAAAGAGAATAATATCCACACAAAGAAAAAACGGACCTTATCACAGAACAGAAATATGTCACAATACATCTCCATAAAGTATAGATGCAAGTAGATGCATTGTCATGTAATAAAAATATATTTCTGACTTTATTTACAATTATTCTGTAGTAGGACATTTGTATGGATCCTATCATCTTTGCTACTGTTAAGATGGTTTATATGACCAAATATGTATATTCTGTCATTAGTACTGCTAACACAGTGGTCGACAGACAACACAGGCAGAACGTACACAGGACTGAAGCCCTTGCCCTCCAGCCAGGATTTGACCTCGTCTGGGGTGGAGTCGTGGCTGATGTTGACCGATGGCAGGTTGGTGCTCCGAGAAGCTGCCGGAAGCTTCTTCTGGGCGCTGCGGCCCAGAGTCAGCCTGTGCATGAGCTCATCCTGGACTTCCTCCATGTTGGATTTCCTGCCTGCAGCCAGAAGAATTGGGAGGAAGCTGGAGATCATCATTTATCAAATGAAGCATTAAGCGCTGTAGAAGTAAGCGTAAAGTGTAACTGCGCCCCAGCGCTGAGCCTGACTCCACCCACTACAACTTTGAAAAACGCGTCAAGGAGCTGAGTGAGGGGAGGGTCTGAGAGGAGACCCCCGTTTACGTTAACATTTGAATGTGATGACGTACGAGCGTACTAAGTGTACTGTTGTAAACCATATGAGGTGTAGCTCTGTTTTCAGCACATAATGCAGATTTTTATAAAAACAGGAATTTTGTCAATATTCTGACACTATAGGGACCCCTGCTGGCTACAAGCAGTATTGTCAGGCCACATGATGACAAACAAAGGGGACTGACGGCTGGCGGGCAGGGGCCGCTGGTTGGGGTGGTCCCGCACGGCGATGCTGCCGTTGTCGCTGGAGGTGGTGCTGTCCCGCCGGGCCACCGCGCTGCTGGCGGCTGGCCTGGGGTGCTCCGCGGCCGGAGGGGGCAGTGGAGGGGTGGGCAGTCGGGCCGGGGCCGGAGGGATCGGGGGTGCCGGGGGCATAGGTGCTGCCGGCGGAACGCTGGGGATGTGGTCCGCCTTGGTCGTCTGTTTCTGGGTGACGAGAGAGGGAGAGAGGCAGGGAGGGAGGGAGGGAGGGAGGGGGAGAGAGGAGAGGGAGAGAGAGAGGGAGTGGAGTTAAGTCCTCGTATCTGCCGTTCTAACACTGTTCAGTATTCACGTCCATGTTGTTTACCTCATTCAACTCTCCCAGTAATTGCTGGCAGCAGGAAAAATGAAGTGTTAATGAAACATGAAAAACTGCAATAATGACTCACAGCACTGCAAACACTCTGAATGGGAGATAACTTAGCTATTGAGCTACAGTTCTTATATTTAAGATTATCTTAGAACTGTGAGGGGCCAATATTTAAAGGAAGGTGATAGTATACATGAACCAAAGTGAGATATTCTTACTGAAAATAACAAAACATAATACTAACAAAATAAAGCTAGCTACCACATACTGTACATTTTACAACTGCAAAGATGTATAGAAAGACAAATGTAGGCTACCTCCTCTGAATATCACCTCACAAAAATAAAATATTCTAAAAATGATTCTATACTCTTCTACTGTATAAATTATTGAAATCCTAAAATCTCCACAATGGAAATTAACCAGGCTAACAAGGACTTAGTGAGACTAAATCCTTTTTAGTCACCTTCCTTTAATTAAAACAGACCACAGCCTTAGCAACAGCATTAACACCAAAGAACAGCAAACAGGAGCCTAGAATATTGCATAGCCAGCTACTGTAAGAGTTGGGGAATGCGGGTGTAACAATGAGGCACACTCGTCACAGAACCTCTACTACTGTACCCTACTGTACCTTGAACAACTCAAATTCCTTCTTTGGCATCATAAGCTTTAACGTCACAGAATGGGGAACAACGGAGAACACAATGAGACCGACTTAATGGACAGCACAATGAACGTATGTTGAGAATAAGACACAATGACGTGAACATTTAACGCTGATGTTCTGCGATGCCAACGAACATCTCATGTTGTCCCAGGGGGTAGGGAAACCCCCGTCAGCCCCTTACCTGTATGGTATGGGTGTAAACGGGCTCTCCTCCTCCCGTTATGTCCACTGCCTTGGAAATCTCAAGGATGTTGTTGGGCACGTAGCCCACTGCCCCGCACCCGTTACGGACCTTCCACCACTGCTTCCTGTCATCGAGAACCTTTGAAGGATGGGGGTCAGGTTACTAGCCTTCTATTGACGTGCACAGATTTAGAAGCAGGCTTTAGTTTCCTATAGTAATTACCAATAGTTGGAAGGATAGAGTTTCCAATGGCAATTTAAATGCAACACAAGTGAGTAAGCAATAATTGGCATAGGATTAAAGTGGTTAAAACTCTCCAGTATGAACTTGCTTTCCTTTCATGTTTTGACATATTTTTTAAATTATTTACAGTATTATTATTTGTAATAATAAACCATGAAGAACTAGTAGATATCCAAATGAACTCTAAAAAACTACAAAAATTATGTTATTACAATTTTACTTAATTTAACAAAGAAATGTCTGTACCTCAACAACCTCATCCTTGAGGACAGAAAGCTCTGTGTTGTTTCTTGCCACAAAGTCATATTTAGATTTGGCAAAGGTTTTTGGCTGGCCTCTGCTGTGGGAATCATAACCCCTAAAACATAAAATATGAATTGCTGTACAACAGAATGATTTACATGGATTATTTATCAATATGTATCTGTATAGTATACTTGACGAAGAGTACATTTAAAATACCTGATCATTCCTGTGTAGTAAAAAGGGAGGAATCATAAAATGCAGCATGTATACATAACACACTTAACTAAAACACACCATATACATACAGCACAGTAGTATATGTGCCATTCATGCAAAATAAATCTCAAACAAGCGATGTGAAAATATAAATAATAAAGGCTTATGTAAGTAGCAGTAAAAGGTAGTTAATACATGCTACCGATTAAATACTACAATGGGAATGAGAGGGAGGCAAATATTGTATTCTATAGTCTAATAATCTAACAACCATGGAGAAGGGTCCCCACTTCAATAGTAAAATTCTTCAGAAGAAAAGAACAAAGAAAATGTGTAATTCAAGGCTCAAGTCAGAGAAAGAATTGTAAAAGATTTGAGAAAAATCGTGAAGCAAGAATAACGTACAAGTCTTGCTAGTTACTAGGCAAGAATGTTACAGGAAAGAAAGTACCACATTTTCACATTAAGAACCACCAAAACAATACGGCAGCAGAGCTTAACAGTAAGCCCATGTGGCTCAAGAAAAACACAAAAGAGGACTACATATTTCAGAGAGGTTGAAAAGTCACAGGGGTTGAATGTGCTGGCACGCGTTGTTCCGGAAGAGAGAGAGAGAGTTTTCAGAGAAAGTGAAGTGGGGACAGTTCTCCAGGGATTACCGCCTATTGACCTCGAAGGCAGGTGTTACCGATCTAAATGGCACTTGACAGCCTGGTTAAAGGCAGACAGCGCCATCTCGTGGTCCAGGAGGTGCGTGTGCTTATTAGGTGTATTGCTGAGTGCGTACCCATCTGCCGTGGAGAAATTCTGCACAAACGATGGCTGTAAAAAGAGTAAAAAAGCCCAACTTAAGCAAACAACCTACATTGAGTAGGTTCAATTCGGCTTGGAAACGCACACAATATTAGAATGGAGCTATAATTTGGCGTACAACCGCAGACAAAATAAATTAAGCTATAATAGGTCCATACAATATACACAAGCAGACAAAAGTACACATTTAGCACCACATCATGTACATATCACAGGTAGCTTAACATTTTAATAAAATGCAATAACAATTAAATAACAAAATTAAATATATTAAATGTTTGGGGGGGGGAGAACCATATTATATTTGATACGCCTATAAAACTACACTTCTCCTATAGAACTACACTTCTCCTATAGAACTACAGTACCCAGCTGTCCCCCCTCTCTCTCACCTCCGGGCCCAGTCTGTGTGCCACCTCGTGGTGTCTGTGCATCTCCGCGTGGGACAGAGCCTCGGCCAGCTGGGCCAGCTCCTGCTCCCGCAGCTGGTTGCCTGGCAACGCCGGGGGCTCCCAGCCGTCACGGAAACGCAGTGTGCAGGGAGGGAAGAAGTGGTCTTTGGGCCACTCCAGCCTTAGGCCACAGATGGTGGGGTGGAAATGAGGGGACACAAGAGACTGTCTGGGCTCACAAGGAAGGCGCTCAATTGTAATAATAATAATATGTAATAATAATAATAATAATAGTCCTGTTTAATAATGAGAATAGCCTTTCTCTGGGTTAGCTTTAATATTGTCATGTTTCTTAGCTACCCTGCATAGTGTTGAAAAACAACCTACTTGAATGTAGATCATGAATGTGAACTAATAATCACAGCTGTAGCTAATAAAATGAATTATGGGTTTGTTGGTTTAAAGGTTAGTCAGCATTGGACTACTGATTTGCCGTCAATAGAGCGGTTGGGAAAAGTGTCTACTGCCTTGGCAATTTAAATCCCCCCTACCTGCATTTGGTCCAGCCATCGCCCAGTGTCACCCATAAGTGCCTTTCCTCCGCTGTGCCGGACGAGTGCAGGAAGTCTATGGCCTCTCTGGTAAGAAGTGGTACAACCACGCTCTTGGCCAGATCTATGCCTCCTGATGTCTGGATCACCTGAAAGCCAGTGGAGTGGATGTCAGGCCCAAGTATTTTCTGTCTGGGGGTATGCTGTGAGAACAGGCCGTGTGTCGTGTAATACCGATGTAGTCATTAGGTGAAAAACATGGACATACTTCTCCGTCAGTGTTAGGAATATTAAACAGTGATTCTACTCATTGTGAATGCATTAGCGGCCTTCCGGGCTACAAGCTGAACACACATTCTCTGGTCTTGCTAATCCTGTCAACCGGGAGCCGTCTTGCATATAAATGAAACAGCACAGGCCAACTTAAAACGCAGTCGTACTGTATACATTACAAATAATGTTCCCACTGAAGGGGGCCCTACCATTCTCAGTGGATTGAATAGGAAGTGTAGCAGCTCTACAGCGCTAGGATTCTGAATGTGGGACCGCAATTTTCCCTTCAGACACAAATGAGAGAATTGTGAATTCATTAATATAGTATGGTGCAAAGAAGAGCTGAGTAAAACAAATGGTTTAATCAAATATGATTCATAATTCTCTCTTACCAGCATATTGAAGGCATATTTGAACTTCTGGAAGCAGTCAACAAATTCCTCTTCGCTGGGAGGTTTTGATCGTAGTGTTAGAACGCCCTCTGGTGGACATAATACATTAAATACAGACTTGGTGTAATTAAAAAGCGGGCCTGCCTCCTAAAGTGCTAACAGTCAGTCAGGGCTTCCACAACTAATAACAGAAAAGTATTAAAAAGTCACACTAAAGGCAATACATTAGTAGAGACTGACAACTGATAATCCAAATTACCTCTATAGAAATCAGAACCAGAATAACAGTGAAAATAGAAGCAAAGGTTGGCACTTACCCCCTGGACTTTTCTTTTTGACCTTTTTTGACTTTTTCCTCTTTGTGAGCTCAGTAAACGCCTCTGCAGCTTTCTGAAGCTTGGTAACAAAGAACTCGATGTCATCTAGAATGTGGTTCAGGATTTGCTGAAAACAAGCAACATCAGATTAGGCAGTTCTTAAATATCACACTGTAACACAATATCATATTGACTACATTTAGGCAATAGACCTGCTGGTCCAGAAGCAATACATCACACTTGTATCAGTGTCCTATCAGAACAAGTGTCAGAACTACAAACTTTGGGGATAGAACAGCATGCTAATTTATGAACTGACGTCTAAATATACTAAATGTACCCCCCGTGTCAGCTGAACATTCACAGTGACAGGAACACTGATTGGGCTGTTATTTTACACAACTACGTGGGAGCTTGCCCGGAAGGCACAGTCACAAACATGCACGTTGCTAGCATTTCGCAGCAAGTGCTCCATCTCACTCGAGCGTTATTTTCCCCTCTATGCATGTAAGTGTCAATACAAATGTCACGCCTATAAGCAGACCGAAGTATCCAAAAGCTTCCAATATCCGTGTAGCTCTCAAGAGTCATTTCTAATACATTATAGGCCATATATTTAGCTTATACATTCAACAGAGTAGCAACGTCGCCGGAGCTTCTAATGCGAGGTGTTGATTTACCCAGGCCGTGCTGAGCAATGCTATCTTTATCTAATATTTAAGCTAAACAGAACATAATGTTTGACTGAACTCTTCCTTTTATGTAACCAGATGTTCTACCCAAAGCATGATAACTAGGATTACATTTAAAGTACTGCTACATTTTACTACTGTTTAATTCAGCGTAGTCCCCCTATATTCCCACTGTACGAGGCCCCCCCCCCCCCCACACACACGAATCAGTGCAGTACGGCACAGCGAAGCAGCCGCTCATTTCTTCTCCTGTGCGTGCTGCTAGTCAGAGAGTGACATGGCAGCTCCTAGCTTGCGCGGGGTCCACTGGCGACGGCGCATCGTGGAGGAGGCACATGAGCGGAGGACTCACCACGTCGTGATCCACTCTGGCAGCGGTCATCTCCCCGGGGCTGGCCTCCATGTGCTGATGGTGCCTCTCATCTGTCACCGTAAACACCAAAACAACAGCACCAGCCACGGTCAGACAAGAGGTCTCACAACGGGATGAAAACAGAGCTCAGCCTTTTCTGGTGTCTCGCAAGCATGTCTCTGGCGCACGCGGCTAAAATGCCTCATTTGTAAACCAGGTAAATAGTTGTGTGAGCGCGTGCGCCAAATTCATCGCTTCGATGTTCAGAACAGGCGATTGTTAGCAAATCTGCCACTCTACATGTAGCTGGGAGAATAGAGCTAGGGGGTTATGAGGCAATGTGGAGCAGGTCATTTTCCTATTGAACTCTATGGGGAAATTAAGACAGAAATGATACAGCATTTAACGGTGCATATAAATATGACCCTTAAATAGAAGCTGATATCATATTATATGGTCACTGTACTGTATGTAAAGTACTGTATGTATAAGTTTCAACCTCTAAAAGTATTTTTTTGTTTACCATTTTTCATTTCCCTTCATTGAAACTTGCATACACCGGGTGTTTCAAAATGATGTGACCAAATTTGAAAACATATTTGACAATGGCTATGTTACAATTACACAGCAAATTACAAATGGTTTAATGAGTTATTATTACATTTTATTAAGTAAACTCTATACCCCTCTGTGGTGGTATGAGTTTCATTCACAGGCGGTTTGTGGTTGCAACGATATAGCAAATTCAAAGTGGGTCCATCATTTTGAAACACCCTGCAGGCAAATCAGTACACAACTCAAGCCTAATATGCAAGTTAAAACATATTCTTATTAGGGGCCGTCAGTCTGAGAAGTGAATCTAGAAAGACCTACAGTTCCTTAAGAGAGACGTGACATCACTCACAGTCCTGTTGCTCATTGGTCCACGCCGACCACGCAGCCACTCTGCTCTTGACGTCCATCTGAGTGACAGTCGGTGGAGGTTCGGGGGCGGGCGCGACGGGAGGAGGAGGAATCAACCCATCGCTTTTCAGGATCATTCTACGGAGCGGCAGGATACGGCGGGAGCATACGACGATTACAAACATCTTAACTTTAACAAAGTCAACAAGGGAGGGAACCATTGTACAAACTCCTTGTGAGACAAACAAGTGCTCTGCTAATGTGGAACGGTGCAACGTACTTGAGCGCCTCTGGCCTCCGTTTCCCCTTGCCTCCTTTGGCATCTATCATGGCACTTTCGATGTCTGCGTGGATGAGATTTGCCTAAAAGACGGGGCAGCATACGCATTCGTTACGGGAGGGGGACGCACGGCGCCCACGACCGCCGCAAATTCCGCCGCACGCATTCGCGCTACCTTTATTTCATCACACTGGAAGAGGTGGAGGTCAGCCTTGCCTTGGCCTGACTCCTTGCACACCAGAGCCAAGATGGAGTCGTAGCCGCAGGCGTTCATCACGGCCTGGCAGTGCTGGACGGTCCCGATGGGGAAGTTCTCCAGCTCATTCTGAAACATTGGTGTGTTGTCATAGGAGGTGCTAATAGTACACCTGCAAGACACGGCTCTTCTGGATTTAAGCATCTAAAATGGCTTTTGAGAATTATATACAATATGCAGTGCCAAGAAATACGGTATTAAATCATCTACATAATGTTCAAATTCTGCCTTAAGGCTCTCATGAATGTTTAATATAGACACATTCCTATCATTAAATAATTCAAAAGAAAATATAATAAAACACAAACGACTCTTCAAGGAAGTATGAGATATAAATCCATATGAGAATTTCTGATCTCTGAATGTAGGAAATTACAAAGGTAAATGTCAGTCAAAAGGGGGTTGGTCCACACCCAGACACCCAGTCCACACCTTGGTCTCCTGGTCGATGAGGCTGACGGCCTTCTCCTCCACCTGGAGGAGCATGTCTTGGGTCCATACCTTGCCCTTGGCATCCAGGAGGCGCAGCTTTCGGATGCCGTCCTCCACGGTGATCATGCCGTCCTTGCGGTCCAGCACAAATGTAGTCAAGTGCTGGGGAAGCAATGGGGAGGGGGCTCCAAGTCATTAAACAGCACATTTAAAAAAAAAAAAAAAAGAGGTATAGTCGGCTTATTGCAAGCTAAATGCTGAACTGACGTTTTATCTGAATTATCTGATACTTCACTTCTACACAGCCCTGGCTCTGTAAATAGGAACATAAACAAAGTGGCGAACACCGCTTGTATCAACAAAGCCGTATTACGTTTTGCTTGCATTTCTGTGTGTGAGGAAACGCCGGAGGGCCACGGAGCGATACAGTTTTGATTTGAGCTTGACGTTACCAAGAATGACTGACCATGCCTTTTAATATTCTCAGTGGCTCCTAGGGACTATGTTAAGGGTGGTAAGGTGGCGAGAGGGTATGTAGTTGGCGTAGAAAGGCGTGTCGGACACTTGGCACAGGTGCGGAAGGCCCTACTGCGCCTGTGCCAAGTGTAACAGGTTTTACAAAGCCATTGTAGGCTTTGTAGAAATAGCTTTGTAAAGTCAGTTTGAACCATAGTTGAAAGGAATGGTAATTCCGTCCATTAGTAGTGTCCCTTTAAGTAAACACTACAGCCTTTCACTAATGGCTGTTTACTGAACACTGGACGTTTCTGTATTGGTCTCACCTCCACATGGTACTGAGATGTGTCAGTCATGCTGTTGATGCTGGTTTTGGTGTAGTGTTTCCTTTGCTCTGAGGACGTGACACAAAGCAATCGGTTAATATCCCATTATAGGATACTTCGTTTCTTCTCACAAGGAAAGATGTAAAATATATTTAGATTGGAAGAATCACAACACACAAAAACCAAAGAGCTACACTATTTAACCAATGATTATATTAAAATAATACTTTATAAAAGGCAATTTGCTCTAAAAACAAGGGTGCATTTCTAGGCATCACTAAAGGAAATACTGCTAAGCTTATCATCCAATACAGGGTTCAAATCTATCTAACACAGAGCAGTCCAAGTCTACGGCTTATCTACGGCTTGTTGTCAGTGTGACAAACTAGGTACAGACACATTCACAAATCTTTTGTGAGGTAAGGTTTTGCTGGAGGTACAGTAGCCTATTAACTGGGCTGTGGTCCTCTAGACATGGGCTGGAGGGTGTTCGCAGACAGGAGGTCATATCTAGCCTAGCACGGTCTATATTTGGTTTAATAAAAGGACATCACACTTGCGGGGGAGCCACTTACTCCATCTTTGTGGAATGACGACGCAATTCCATTTGTCGGTGGAAAGATTAAACCCTGTGTACAGTATGCAACGGTGCAAAGTTACAGTCTGGTCCTAACTCAGTGTTCGGTCGGGCCATTGCAATGGTCAATTATTACATGAGAGTGTACACAGCCCTCTAAACTAACTAGTTCATTATTTATGGGCCGGCCTCCAATGTAACCCCACGTAAGTCATAGTCGGTCAGCATACAGTGTGTGCGTGTATGTATGTATGTATGTATGTATTACTATCTTATCTAACACAGCCATGTCAGGTGTGTCTACTGCTCTCATCCAGCCATGAGCACTGAGAGCTGCCACATGCATATTCATTCAACATCATGCACATGAACACAACAGAACATACTGGCTGTAATAAACAGTAGTGGACCACTTCACCACTACATAAACCCTTCATAAGCCTCTTATGAGCCATCATAAGCCACGGCAACTGACAGACTGCATGGGGGGGGGTTAATTAACGTTTCTTTGGAATAGGTGTGAAACACGAGACAAACACCACATATTACGCGCACACACACACACACGCAGATAAGGTTCTCACAAAGGAAAACCAGCGGTATTCAGTGGGAGGACAGCAAGCTCCAGAAAGAGTTTGTTCTGCATTTATAAACTGGTGGCAAAAAGCAGTAAAACAGGCTGAGAAAGTAGCACACATTTAAATCCATGCTGCTTGCGTATAGAAACACTGTTTTGTGATACTTTCACAACCATGTTTTTCCAACTTCACTTAATTGCCTTATTTATTTCCTCTCTCTATTGCAACCAATTGTAGTTAATCTATAACCATTAATGGAAAAGCTTTTCCTCGCTTCAAAACACACGCATGCAAGGCTAAAACACACACCCGACTCTTACTCTGTTTTCTTCCATCTCTCTTTTTATGTTTGGCAGACGAGCGGAGGAAATACATTCCATCGGTCCCTGTGAGCACAGGGGACGAACAGGGTCGTGCGGGGGAATTATTTCGACAAATAACGGAGCACAAGCTGAAGAACGGCAGAATGTCACAGTGCAAAACAGCATGCAATAGGTCAAAACCAAGTAACAGCAATGGTTCTGCCTGCAGTGTGTTCGGTGTGACGCAGAGCATTGTAAAACGCAGCCAGACCATTTCTGGGAATAGTAGCTGAATTCTTTGTTCCAGGTTTCTCCACTATCAGTGTATGTACTGGTACAAGATTAGTGCAAATCTGAGCAATCACTTCATATTAATAGTCTGTTTCTAAATGCCTGTTTAAAGCTTAAAGTCGCTTTGAAAAGGGTGCTCAAAAACAACGACAGCATGTAAGCTGGTCTCTCTACAATGCACCTCTCTGCTCTAGTTGTGGCCTCTGCGTTACACATAAAGGCTGCCCACAGCAGGTGCACCGAAAGGTGTTGGCCGCTCAGGGCTCTTTCAAACGGGAACACACGGGGCTTAGTGGCTACAGTCTGAAGCAGGCGAGGAGGCCCTTTCTGCTGCACAAAAGAATGCCGCAGGTTGCCTTCTGATTCGCCCAATAAAAAAAAAATAAAACAGCAGCCAATCATGTTTTATAAGAAGCCCTGCGTGATTGTTGCCAAATGGAGAAAAATAACACTTTGAGACCAGTAGTGGGAGTTGTGACCAGGAGGCATGCAGAATTGAATCATTGTCCAACAGAGCATAGCAACCCAGCGCGACTCCTAGGCTAGCAAATAGTTGCAACGCGTCAATTAAAAAAGGCCACATGAGGCGTAGTCATGTTGGCTTCCACCGCGGGGAGCGACAAATAAACCCTTAAAAACAATGTCTCGTCGCTCGCTGGCTCCCCCCCTGGGGAGCGAAGGCCCGTCTGCGTGAGGCGATAACGCCCAGGCAAGGGTTCGGGACTGTGATTCATTTGGCATGTCTTCCCAGAGATAAGACACACCACCTGTAAAAGCCCTTTACAGCAGGCACGTTACCATACAATGTACACCCCCCCCACCCACCCACTCAAAATGACCAATATGCGGCATAGGACATGGACATATTTATTTCCTCCTGTTTTATAGAAGTCTTGGAAGGCCAGTGCAGAATATAATGTTGGCAGAGGGGCAGCCACTCACCGTATAGTGTTTTGGCACTGGATTTAGGCTTACTGGCTTTTTCTTGTCGGGGCTCGGAAGGCGGTGAGCCATGGCCGCTGTAATGTTGGAAAGTAACACACAAACACACATAAATAGAAGAACATGATTTACCAGTGGTGTGTAATATTCCATTTAAGTTACCCGGATAAAATCAAGTCTAACATTACAAACTTGAAAGCTATAAAAAAAAAAGAAAGAAAGAAAAGGGAATAGTGTAAGAACTGTCAACACCACTCGTGCAGGCTGCGTTGCTATGTGCGGTGACCCTTTCAACCTATAGGGGGCAGCGCCACAGCAACGTTCTGCCTTAGCGTGAGATGCAGGAGCTCATTTGGAACATGTTGATATTAACCATCAGCCAGCCGAACTGTATTCACTCCATGAAATCCAGATGGGTACAGTCTATGGCTCAATGTGGCAAGGTGACAATTGGTGACCGACCCTTGGACTGTACACGGCCAGGAGAAGAATGGGTCGGCGACGGACAAGCCAACAGTCAGCCATGAGTGGCTGCTCTATGGGGAGGGGCTCATGTGTCAATGGCACCTACAAGCCTCTTGACACTTGATATTTTCTCACATACACAGGCGTACAGTCTAATTGCACTGAGCATTAATAATAGACGGTTTTAATTTGCACCGATGAACACACACACACAGAACGCAAGGCGAAATTGACCGTTCATAGATTCCAAACTGATATAATGTAATATTTAAAAGTGGCCCAATCCGTATGTTTATCTCTTATTTTACAAGGCGAGTCTCTATTTGGCCTGACCAAAATAGCAGCATCCGGACAAACAAGTTACAAACAATAAATACACCACAAGCACGTCATACAATAAAAGACACATAAAAGAAACAGATCAAAGTGTAATGTCCTGCTTAAAAGGCAGTATTAAATCCCCCCCCCCCTGCCTCCAGGGGACAATTGGGATAGGGATTACTTTAATTAGTGTAAGAGAAATTGATGTAGATATATTAAATACTGTAAGTTGATCATTTAGCATACTATATGAGGGGGGTTTAACCTGAGATACTCACTTCACTTGGGAGGAGTAGGAGGACCCGTGCACACCAGAGGGGAGGGAGGGGCTTGCGTACCCGTTCATCCTGAGATTCACAGAAAGCAGTCACCTGGACAGGAAGAGGCAGAGGTGTGTGCCCATTTAAACATTGGAAACACATTGTGCTGCCATGCCGGGAGTGTCAACGTCCATGGCAATTAGGCCCAAGAGGAAAGAGGGCTCATCTTTGACTTCAACAAGGAAGTGATTTCTGTGTTTGTGCGGGAGATAAAAAAGTGGGACACCCACCCAACACAACCGCTAGAAACGGCTATTTAATACTTGTGCAAATATGCGCTGCAAAAAAAATTAAAAATCGATTTCTGGTTAATAATGCAATATAATTTCCTCTAAAAACACACAAACATGGCTAATTCCTGAGGAGGATTTGGGTCTATTATCTCTACATGGGAAAGGACAAGTGGTTCTTGTAGGTGTATGTGTGTATGTATATATATATATACACAAACACACACAAACGTAAAATTATAGCGTTCCACATTTTGCCTAATAAACAGCCAGCCTATTCAGGCACTGAAGTCAAGAGAGAGCTAACACGGGACCGTGGAAACAAAATGTGTACCTTGGCTGAGCTCAATGTCATCCTCACATTGGGACACTTGACCATGATGGTTTTATAAGGGGGCAAGGCCGCCCAGTAAAACCTTGGTGTAAACACTGCAAGCCTTGGTGCTCAATGTTAGCCTAGTAACCCCATTTAGAACCTCTGTGTTTCAGAGAACTAATTTCCCACTTAAAATGACCTTGCCCATCTAGAGTGCTACTTCAATATGATGTGATACTACTGAAGGACAAGGAGAAAAATACCCCCCCCCCCCCTTATTTCATATTTTCTTTAATAAACCACATGGTTTCTGTGGCTACAGGAATATATAAAAATACAAATTAAATAAAAAGATAAGGTAAAGATACCAACGTCCTACTGATAAACAGGCATGTGCTTGCTATCTGAAAGGACCAATAAGATACATTAAGGATATAACTGGAGCACATTCCATTACATCCAGTATTTGTATTCCATTCTGTGAAAGCATGAATAGGAGGAATCAGGGCACACAGCTCTTTTAACAGTCGTGATTCAATGTCTTCACATTGGTCAAGGTTACACAGCAGGCATTGGACAATTGAGCTCTTCTCTGAATATTTGCCATTTATTAAGAGCGTATCCTTCTCTGGACAGCAGTGGGAATTGCCATGTCCAAAGTGATAGTGGCGAGGCCGCAATGAAAAAGCCTATGCACAAAAGAGTCTCAGAGGTGATTTACGAGGAGATAGAAAGATGGTGTGTGTGTGTGTGTGTTTCTTTGTATGCTAGTATAGCGTTGGTATGTACAGTGCAGTGATGTGATTACTTTTCCCAGGGCCACCGCAAAAGTAATTTTATTCAAATGTTTTATTCAAGTACATTCATAACAATAGTGTCCATAAAGTCAGAATGGATGAGGGCAATCAGCCGTACAGACTGAGGGGAATACCCCGAATAGCCTACTGGTCCTGCAAATCAAGCTAGTGCATAATTGCTACACTATAGCTTTTTTCAGATAATATTCCCTGTAAGGTTTCTACTTGTGAACAAGCATGTCTGTGACAGTGGTCAGTTGGTAAAGAGGCTGTTAAAGAAATTCCTGTCTGCTGATGATGGCTAGGAGAAGGTGAGTGAATCAATTTATCCTTATTTAAAACATAAAGACAGGGCAATATTAGGGGAACGATAAACCAACTTCCATCGGGACCCTTTGGTGGCCTGCTGACCCAGCATCGCCAAGGCTGTCGTCAATCACAAATGTACACCATATAGGCTGGCACCATATAGTTCTATGCTAGCACAAAGAATCAATTGATGCTCCAGTGTTGCCACTAGCAGCATGCTGTGCGGGCCAATGCTAAAATTAGCTCTACACCCAATCAGCCCTTAGCAGGTGGAGAACACACAATGGTACTGTGCTTTTATACTTTTATTGAAGCCTGGACAATGACCGTTAAGCACACATTGTTCAATTGTTTAGCGTCTGTGTGCCATTTTTATTAGATTGCATTTACACATTATCGTCATTTGGATGGCAATTACTCAAGTTACATTTTATGAGCAATAAGAACGCAGTGAGTTTTACAGAAATGTAAAGTACACATAGAAACAGTTTTCCATTGTTCCTGGTTGGGTCTGCTCCACATAGATTCATTTATTGCTACTGTAGATAAACGAAAGCCAGCTCATGCTTTGTAAATAATTCAACAACATGTAAATGGTTAGGTTATTAATTTAACCAATGAATAGGATGATCTGTAAGAATTTAGCTTACCGGAAACTTTAAACAATGTAAGAATGTCTTCCATACTCTATGCTTAATACAACACAGTTAAAAACACAAGTATCAAGAAACCACCACATGCGTATAGCCAAACACATGCCTTTTTAAGGAAGAAATTATTTATTAGATTTTATATTTCTTTGAATGTTTAGTGTAATGAAGTTGTACTGTATTAAACCATTACATTTTTGTATATTTCCAGTAAAGCCTGATCGCAATACATTTGGGGGAGGCGGGGGGGCTTAGTGGTCACACACCATTAGCTAGCTCTCTTCAGCTTAATGGATAGCAGCCAAGACCAAGTATGCGTGCACACACGATTGAGAGGAAGTTCTCCCCTCTGATAGACATTTGATCAGAGAGACTCCCTACCGAGCGGCAGGAAAGGTCATAGGACGTCTGCCAACAGCCATTTGCCAGACAGTAGCAGTTCATCGCTGCATTCATGAGAGAGGTAACGCAATGTCTTTTTGTATAGCTTCCAAGATTTATGACAATTACCATGTCGCTGTAGTCAGGCAGGATAACTTGCTTTGAACCACAAATGTAATTTGGACATTGTACTTCAATACAGATCACTTGTTTAGTTTCATTCAATTTAAGATGTGGATCAATTAGAGTTTGTGTCTTATATTGTGTTTCCAGGTGGGATGTCGCCTTCCCAGCCATCGGGTTTAAGGACTCTGCAGTGACCACAAGCATGACCATAACAGCTCAGCCTGGAGGTATAGGGGTAAACCAGGGGAATGTACAGAACAGTATAAATACACCCAACACCCAGCCACACACACACACACTCACACACCAGGTGGTAGAATAACACCCGTATAAATGATAGATGAACAAGCTGCCATTGCGTCACTTGGTGGGTCACAAACGCACCTGTACCCTCTTTCTAGCTAGCAGACACACGGTTTGGCCTCTACTGTACAATATGCCCTTGCTAGCCCATCACTTTCAAAGCGAGAACATCGCAGCAGTTTGAAGTGGTAGTCTTGGGGGTCTTGGTGCAGTTAGCCAGCGCTGTGTCCAGAGTACTTTATGCAAGTAAAGGCTGGCTGTGCGAGACTACCTGCAGACTGCTCCTCACACTTAGCAGCCATTTGTAGGGAGACTCTGTGTCATGTGAGCCTACATGCTATTGAAGGTTTCATCTTTAACCACTAGCCTTTGTCCTCCAATTGCCCCCACTGAGGTACTCATACCCATGCTGCCACACATCTCCCTCTCCAAAGCTCCTGTAGCTCCACGTGGAGCTGTGATTTCACCTTCCTGTCGCTCTACGCTGCATTTTGAATTTCAGGCAAAGTCCAAGCAAGAAAAAAACAACAATAATAATAATAATAATAATAATAATAATAATAATAATAATGGAAGGAAAACTAATTGTGTTGCTTTGTGTCTATGATGCAATGACGAGGCGTGTGTCGGCATTGATGGGGACCAAAAGGTCAGAGACGCCAGCTGGAGGCCTGGAAGCAGAGGTCAGCAGCATGCATGACAAACCTAGTGTCGCGGTTAAAGCGCTAGCACGTACAGTGTCGTGATGCATTTCACAACCTCCTGTTTCGCACAGCCTAATCACAAGGGAAGTAAATAGTAGTAGTCGCAGGAGCATTCCTATTGAATGTGAATCCGAGGCACACGATTGGACAAAGCTATGAGTACAGGAACCTACACAAAACTGCACTACAGGCTAAATTCATTGTGGAACACTTATTGTGAATGTAATGTTGTTCAGCAGTGACCAGTATTAAGGTGTAACTAAATAAACAGTTATACTTTATTCAGAAGCTGGTGAATACACACACACCTCAGGTTGCTATGGCGATGAATGCCAGAGAGTTCAAAGTATTGCACAGGCCTGTGTACAGTAACGGGCAGGGCCCATTACGTAAGCAGGAGATCTGAGGGCGGCAGCTGTCTGTGTCCGACTCAGCCAACGCACGCGGCCCTTTATCGCCGCTCGATGCCCCATGTGGGGCAGCCATTCACACAAGGTACACTCTGAGCAACCTCTAGGCAGGGCTAGCTGGGTCATTGTCATACTATTCCCTGAAGAGGAAGAAAGGAAGCGGAGCATGATATGTGTGTGTGTATGTGTGTGCATGTATATATGAGTGTGTGTGTGTATTATTGTTTGCTGTGTGGATGGAAAAGGAAACGAGAACAGGTAATGTCCGCAGACTAATTTAGAAGCATTGCAAAACTGCTGCCATGGCAACAGAGGCCCCAATATCTACAGTGCTGAAAGCCACCATCGCCATAGTAAAATATGCTATATAGACTGTATTGCAGAAATCAATAGACAATTGAATACATTCTATTTGAGAGATGGAGATAAATGGCAAGAAATGCCATTGCTCTGGATGTTTTCACAAGGCTACAAATCTCAAGCTCTCTTATCATATGGGCTACCCAAGATACGATGGAGTGGGAAAACGAAACACCATTTGCCTGTTGTGCCATGCTATCCCAACACACGTCATTTACCCTTGACATTAAGTGGCTATGACAGATTGACGCAGGTTAGCCACATATTGAGAAGACATTATCTTTCAAAGAAAGTTTTGCTACTTCAAAGAGTAACTAGGGTGTTGATTGACAGAACATGGCCATATGCCCACACACACTTTGCCTGATCAGAGACATTCCTGGATATTAAAATTGCAATGGGTTCCCAGGAAATAACTCGATATGTAAAATTAGATAAAGAGGCAGTGAACATGGTCAGTGTTCATTAGATATTAGAAACTAATTGTGAAGAAGGCTAGGCTATTGTTGTTCTGTGCGGCCTGCACCACTTTGTTTATTCCTATCTACGAAGCCAGGGCTGTGTAGAAGTACCACCATTTTTCTTTTCCTTCTTCAACAAGCACAGAACGATAAGCTGGTGGACCGTGATGAAATAGTGTGAATTTGATAAGATAAAAAGTGTAGCTTACAATCACTCTTTACCAATTTGAAAGTAAGCCATTCTTAAGTTAAATGTTCCTAGTTTTAGGCGTGAAAGATTACATTATGTGGGAACTACAAATATATGATAAGAGCTGTTTGTCATCATAGGACCATGTTAAACAGTACCAATCATTGACTCAATTTTTATTGCATCGTTTTGGATGTGAGAACCAGGTTTGTCTTAAGTAGTGTTTTAAAGCTACAAACAACCTTATTTCAGAAGGCCTATTGAATTTTACCAATATTATTTATGTCTATTAGAAGACAGCCAAGAACATTACCAATGTCTTTTTATATCTTGCTATCCCACAATGGAATGTAAAGAGCATTTGTAAGATTTAGGCTACACACAAACACACGATAATCCCAACATTCTTTATCCAACAAAAAAAAAAAAAGTGGGTTGTCTTAATTCCAGGAGTTAAATAGGTTGTGGCATAATGTGCTTATTATATTTAGAGAAATAAAAGAACAATATTGTGGACATAAACCATGTCTAATCTAAGAGAACACTGGCAGCTCCATTGATTAACCTGACGATATGGTGTCCTCATATTCCCTAGGATGTAGCCCAATGTAAAATGTATGCGAGTCCCCTCATTTAATTACTGATGATTAATAAACATACAAAGGCTAAAGAAGAAAATATGCATGCGAATACATTATTCACCAAGGCCTGACTGGACTGAAGATTGACACCTTAACAGAAGATAAAATCTTCATGAAAGATTAACAGCACCAATGCATGACGACAATACCCAGGAGCGTAATGAGATTATACACACACACACAAATTGCCCATGGCCCATTACAGCTATTCAAGACGTGATTTAATCACACTGCCAGTATCAACATGTGCCTATCCATATCCATCAACACAGCTCTGATAGACTGCTACTCTAAAAGCACCCGCACATTTCTAATTGTGATCTCATAAACGTGGCACAATATTGAATGTGATACACAATATTGTTCCATTAAGGCCTAATGCTCCGATTATCATGGAAGTTGAATAGAAACAGTAACACTATGGTAGTACAGCTTGGCACATTTTGTATTTAGAGCTTGGAAGACTGTCATAGGTTACAGAGACAGCCTCTTGTCACTGATAGTATACAGTTCAGTGCTCTGGCCATCTCAACAAGCCTGATGCTACTTTATTTGTGGGTATTAAGCAAACAAGGCTTCGTGTGTGAAAGTAGTCACAAATGAGAAGTGGAGCAATGCCAGGGATTCGAAAATGTTAAGCAACAGAGGCGAGCTCTTCGCGGCCCTGCCAAAGATTGTCAGCACCAGCTTGACCTAGTATCACGGTCAAATACAGAAATTACTTAACCGAGACGGTTTACATCATTAAACTCACTGTGTTATAGAAGCTCACGTAGGGATAATGAAGTGATAATTATGATTATAATTATTAAAAGGTTAGAGCTAATTTCCCTCAATAGTCTTCCATTCATCAACAGCTTTGATTGTAAGATATTCTGCTTTCTGGCCCATACTCTAAATCAAGAAGTGAAATGGCAGACCCTGTATTGTCTCATTATCACCATCATGATCCCATTATCACTTTACTCCTTTCATTTGATGATGCGATGTATTCTGGTGTTGATAATGGACAGTATTTTGCATGGGCTTGGGTCCAAGAGAAAATCTAAAAGCAGAAAAACTAAAACACAATACTCAGACTGCAGTGCATTGGGTTGCATGCAAGCATGCTGAGACTGGTTTTTGAGCAGTGGACTCACGTCGGTCCTTGTATCTGACCAAATCATTTAGGTGTATGATTTTGATCCTTTTTGAGCCTCCTGTGATCTTTGAGACACTACACTTTCAAGGACAAAGCATCCTTGCTGGTCCATTAAGTTTGACATTCATAAGTAGCGTACCCTTTAAATAAAACACATCCACTACTTGATTCCCCAGCTCAATGGTGACAAACTGTTGGGTCACTTGGATGGCTGTAGGGGTAGAGAATAGTGCGAGCCTGTGAAAACTATAGTAAGACTAGGCAGGGAGTGTTAAAACAAATGGACACTGCCTCAGATGAACTACTGATGCCACCAGGCATTGGCAACTGCTCTCAATGTTGTATATTGCTCCAACATTAACAATATTAATGTTAAAGAGATATTGAATCACTCAATTGCGAAAAGAACATTAAACATGGCTACATTAGCCTACTAATCTAACTACTCATTGTTTCTTCAGAGATTTATCCATGGCTCCCATGGATAAATCTCTGAAGAAACAATGGCCGACGTCAAAGAATTCTACATAGTCCGAAACCAAAACAACATGCGTCTTGTGCTGGTTTCATCCACAAGGTTAAAGAGTGTAGCCTTTAAACATGAAAGTACGAAAAGCGAGGCTATCCCATTTGCCCTGTGCTTGCTATGGTTGGTATTTTCATGCGCAAGACAGATTTAGTCAAATCGAATTTAGAACGGAGTTACAACTGGGTTATGTCTGCTTAGCATGAACGTTCTTCTCCTGATACTGTAGAAGACAGAAGGACTTTAAGCCTGAACACCCCCCCTCCCACACACACACACACACACACACACACACACACACACACACACACATCAAAGTAGCACTCCATAGAGAACCTTGAGAACTCCATCTGCTAAATTTATACCGCAGCCTGATCTACTTTCCCACAGTAGTCCCTCCTCCCACTGCCTGGGCCCCTTCTCCCAGTAGACTGGGTCAAGCCTGGACACCTGGTCCACTAAGCCGCGCTCCGATAGGGAGGGTTCTCACGAAGACGGCTTGACTCACTGGCTCAATCGTTGTGTCTATCCTCCTGAATGCCGGTAGGAGCACTACGAGACAGTGTCCATTTCTGTGGCTTAGGGTGTGCTTTCGCAACACTTTGATGTCACAGAACATCACTGGAAGACTTTCATGCGTGGGTGGGCGGTGAAACAATGAGTCTAGTATCTGGGTAAGGGGTCATCAGTGTCAATAAGGCTACAGCAGGCTAACCCTTGAACTGCCAAAAGCAAAATCAATGGCAAACGCTCAGTAAAGACAAACCACATGTAAACATACCTGGCTGGGAGTGCCAAGATGGAACTAAACAGTGAGTCTCGTCTTGAGGAATCAATGTTGAGTAGTAGGAAAAAGAAAAAGAGAAGAAGAAATTATGAGATCACTCAAACCTTCCTCAGACAAGCATCGTACTCCAGTGAAGGGTTTCTTTGAACTAGAGTCCAGCTTCAGAACAGAAACCTTGCATGCTGCACATGGCTTGCGTGATTGATTGCCGCTGCTCCACCTACGCGGTCTTCAGGAGGAAGGTACCGGAGCTCTGGATTTGCTGCTGTTGCTGTTTCTAAGATTGACAAGCTTAAGCCTGTAATTAATGGCACTTAGCTGCTGTAGGTTGGGTGGGAGTGAGGAGCGTGCACGTTAGTATTCAGATAGCAATGGGTAGGCA
>JAOEGT010044164.1:0-21544 GCA_025447795.1 Speoplatyrhinus poulsoni
AGTGAGGTTATATAGGCTATATAAGCTTATAGGGTATTTGTGTAAAAACCAGTCACCGCTGTACCGAAAATGTACCGCGGTGTGAACTGAACCGTGACTTTTGTGTACCGTTACACCCCTACTAGAAATGTATTACTGGGAAACACTCGCCATCCCCATTGCATTGGGACTTAGTGACATGTTGCCTTGTGTATCACTGGGTAATAAGATGCCTTCTTGTCCATATTTGGAAAAGCAGCCACTGTTCTTCATATATTGATGGCAAAGTGCTATTTCTATCTGTGCAAAATATAAACTATGTATTTGAAGTTGAATAATGTTGTTGAATACTGTTAAAGAGGAAAATGTATTTATAAAAAAATGTGTTCTAGTAAAGTTGGCATATATACTTCTGAATATGGCAGATAACAAAACTTCAAACACATTGATGCACATAGGCCATCAATGTAAAACATTAACGGTGGTCCTATTAATAATATTAAAAAAATAGCATAATGAGCAAACTATATATGTTTGTGTTTATATATATATATATATATATAGATATATATATATATATATATATATATATATACACTTTTGTGTAGCTGATGGCCTCTAATACTGTAAATGTTACTCGCTTCTTCATGAACACTATTTTATTGACTTAATAAATGGCTCTAACTAGGAGGAGATGAGCCCCAGCATTAACTGTATCAAGGCGATGTACGTTCACTGGAACTAAACCAATGGAAGCCCCCAACAGCCCTAGAGCAATCCACAGTCCCTACACTCCCGCACAGTAATCAGCTGAGCCTCCTACAGATTTCTGGAATATCATAGACATTTAAAAAGTCTATACCAGACATGGAAAGTCAGGGGATTTGATCATTGTTTTGGGTCATATCATGAAATATCAGGGAATATTGTTTTCCAACATGTTTATATCTTTAAACTATTGGTCTAGATGTTTAGTGACTTCTTTGTACCTATATGAAATGCATTTGAATAGATTAATTTTGATTAGTTTTTCTATTGTTAGTAAAAAATACATGCTTTTGCTCAAACCATTTCAGATAAATAAAACTTTTTTTTTACAATGGCGTGACGTCCTCAGCAACCCATTAATGTGACTATAATTTTTTACTTATCACATTTGTTTGTGCATCATCTGTACACGTTTGTGAAAACAAATAAACATGTATACTTAATTCTTAGTGTTATAGAGCCTCGTGGAGAGGCAGGGTGTGTCCAGACCAGAAGGCTGTCGTCTGTAGATGTCTGCATGTGTGACAGACACATCTGATGCCTTCTTCTCAATTAGCCAAATGAAGGCACTATACGGAGGCGCCTTCATGCGAATGTTTGCTGCTGTCACGTCGGGACAGCGCCTGAGGATTGGTTTCTACGGCGTTAGCAGACTGGACCTGTTGCTATGCCAGCAGGAACAGTAGAGGGATGTGTCATTCTCGAGAACGCTTGCTAACTTCGAGCTCAAATCAAAACAATACCCATCCGCGGCACTGCCCCACACATTGAAATGCATTACGAAGCCAAGTGGCTTTTCTACTTTGTTTATGTTTCTAATTCTATTAGAATTGGGTCTGCACACCCACTCACACGGTATTGTGGGACTTATTGAGTCAATAATATTTCAATAGTATTTCTACTTCCAATAGCGCTGTACTACAAGTTTCTTTGGATAAACGAGCACATTTTATTTCCCAGTATTCCCAAATTTCTTCATCTTTCCCGTTACCACATGTGAGAGGCTGGTAGAAGAGAGAATGCGGGCTAAATAAACAACCAGCAAATGTGAGTGTGGGGGAAAAAAGGACATTTGAGTTGCTTCATCGGCTTCAGCGACTGATGCTGTCCTAAAGGTATAGTCAGCATTAAGATAATTGGAATGTAATACACTTTTTTTATCAAATTCAGCAAATATGTCCTTGAATTTCGTTATCTGGTACTTCTACACAGCCCTGGCGCCGTAAATAGGAACATATACGTAATCAGGTGAGTGTAAGTGGTGAACCTCGCTCACAGCAACAATGCAACTGGGCTTCGCAATGCATTTCAATGTGAGGGCCGGAACTTCTAAGGCAGTTTGTTACGATTTGACCTCGAAGTTTCTCGCTTCAAGCGCTCTTGAGAATTACTAACACTGCCTTTAAACCTGAATTAAAGTATTTCCCACTGTCATAATATTCCCTTTGCTCACTACACAGTGGAGAAGACAATGACATTCAACATGGAGGTAAATAGTTGTGCTTGTTAATGATGTAATGTAAGTTCATATGCATCTCCTCTCAATGTACACACACGGCTGTATAATTTCACTTGAAACTTAAAGAAGTAATAATACTTTTTTTTTATTTGGGACGCCTTTCTAAACACTCAAGGACAATTTAGTAGCCCACATATGTACAGTAGCTGGTCTCTAGATGTTATAAGCAGTTTCTCTCTTCTCCTAAATACTGGGGCAGCGTGTGAAATGGTGGACAGACCAAACACCTGTTAGATTTAGGAAGTGGGGGGTAGAAATAGATTTAAGCAGAACTGTTCATATGACCCAGAAAATCCACACGTAGCATATCTCAGAGACTGGTTTCTCTAGTCTCCTCAATTCTTCAAGCTACTGGGGTGGTGTTTAAAATGGAGCTTGGCGGAGAGGAAGGAAAACATCTGTACGTTTATGAAGCACTATTGCAATGCTTTAAAGAGCCTTTTCACCTGTATGGACCTAAAAAGTCCAGCCAGGACAGATGTTAATGTTAAAACAGCAGGGTCCACTTGGTCAGCTAGATAGCCTACTACTGTATTTTGTATTGTAGCTTTACTGTCGCCCTAAAGCCACACAAAGCATTCTTCAAGGGACACCATAATCTCACAGCAGATGGTTCCAATATGAGAAAAAAAAAAGAGACATTTGTGAGCTTGTTGTTTTCCCTCCTCTAAGCATAACATAACAAATAGCTCATAAACAAGACTGAACATTAACATTCTCCAATGCAGATGCACACGCCCGCCCATCACACTACATATACATAATGGGTTCAATTGCAGCCTCATCTGCTTAGCCGAAAAACCATAGCAACCCATCTGAGACCCACAACCACCTGTGATAGTAAGATTGGCTCCACGCTGCGACCATAGCAACCCATATGTCAATCACTTTTTAAATCAGATCTTTATTATATTAGTATACATGACTTTCTGCCACTAGATGTCGCACTAAGCACGCCAGCGTCTCAGACCAAAACAACACACACACACACACACACACACACACGCATACGCACACACACGCGCACACACACACAGAGTGTGATGTCACGCTCTGCTCAGGACACCATTACTGCACTATATCTCATAGGACATAGTTGTTTGCTGCTATATTAATGTTTCTAATAACATAGCAAGCAGTGGTTCCCAAACTTTTCCCCTTAAAAGAAAAAAGACGACCCTCTCACGCAAATATTTTAATGCATGTTTGACTTCAAACCAATTAGATCCCCGCCTTCCCCCACACACATGAACCCCAGGCTGGGAATCACTGATAAACCACCTTTAGATTCGTTTGTTTAGGTTCTGTGAAATTACTGTATATTTACATGGCATCACATATATACGTATATACTGTATTTAATTATAATGCATTTGTAAAAGCAGTTTATCACAGTCATAACAGCAAGAACAATAATTGCAATTATCATTTTTGATACAAATGTGCAGCCTTATTTGGGATTGTACTTTTTAATGGTGAGGGTTTAATATGAAGACAACATTATTGTTTGATAATTCTCGTTGGTGATTATATAGGTTATAAACAAGAGGCTAGCCAAGCCCAGACTGTATCCTTCACATGAATGCAGTACATTTGAACAACCTGTTCTCTTGGAGTCAGTGGTGCTCCATGTACCATAGCATATGTTTCTCTATCTCAATCCTGCAACAGTGGTGGAAATGGTGGCAGATCTGTGTGTGTGTGTGCGTGTGTGCGTGTGTGTGTGTGTGTGTGTCTGTGTGTTGGGCGGGGGGGACATCTTTGACACAAGACTGAAACACAGCTGAATCTAGGACACCATACTAGGACACATAGCAAACCAGCTGATCTCTCGAGCAGGGATCTGGAGACCAGATAAAAGTAAGAGGAAAGAAAGTCGGACTAATCTCCGGACAAAAGAAAAGCGCTCGTCTTCTCGCATAAGGTGTATATTTTCACCTCGTTTTCTTTTTTTTGCCAGCCAATGCTGACTAGACTTATGACACCCTATTGATATGAGAAGTCAAGCAAGCACGCGTTTCATTTCCTCAGATGTGGATTAGAAGAAAGATTGAGGAGAAAAGCTCACACGTCTGTTTCAGTGGCTGTCGAACAAACGTCATCGAACGTCATCGAACAAACGTCATCGAACAAACGTCACAGAGAACACTAAAGACAGTGAGGAAGTCTTCAGTGGCAAAGCGTAAACCTTGCAAATCCACAGTGAATACTGTAGCTAGAGTACTTAAGAGTAAGGGCAGATGGGATTAACCTGTGCTGTAGGCATCCATACCATGCATTATTGATCATTTCATAAATAGGTTGATACTGTAGATAGATGATGAGACACTGATTGATTGATTGATTGATTGATTGATTGATTAATTGGTTGCCTTGCTTACCATGATTCGATGGCTTGTTGTGTACAGGTGTGTAATGATTCTTGGAGGTTCTAACAGGTGTGTCGTCTTTGGGTGACCCATCAATCACTGCAATGTCTTCATGTTCGTATTGTGATATTGGAACAGGTCCTTGTTGCCTCAAAATATCCGCCAGTGCTCTGCAAAAAAGAAAAACCAGAATTTAAAACACGATACACAAAAGGCCTTGGCGATTCAGTTCATTCAGATTCTGAGAATGTTTGATGGTCACATTGCATTCATTCTTTGGTACAGCTCAACACCTGTTTCAACCTTGTTCTACAAATATATTGTACTGTAGTTTACCGTATTAGAGTGCCCTCATTTTCCATTGGTGCAAACGTCGACTAAAGTGGCGTTGTTTTGTCTTCACCAAACTAGGTAATGCTACTGTAACTGTGTCAATGTCAAGCTAAAGGAACCACACCGTCCACTTTGATGCAACTCTGTGACTTTGAGAGATTTGCTGTTTAATAATAGAATTTCCCTTCCAGGATGGGCACACTTTAACCATATCTTATCACAGACAGAGGCGACCTGATTTGAATGTGTCCCAGTTGGCTGCAATGTCTTATTCGATAGTCTGCACAGTTGCATTCCCATTTTCAATTAGATTTTTGATTTGTATTATTAATATTAAGAAACAGTTCATATGTGTGTATGGGTGATTCAATGGTTTTCCTAGGGGAAAATCAGCACACAATGTCCAAATGTTATGTTGTACACTTACAGAGTAACTATGGCATAGCCTAGATATTTTGTCACAACATTCTGGCCTCCAAACACTTTATCTGTTCATTTGCCATTAGAATCATCTTTCTCTGTTGTGCAATATGAGAGCAGAGCACTGTTCTCACCAGAGAGCAGAGACTTGCTGTGGAGAAACTGATCAATATGTCTTGCTCATTTCACCGGCTTTAACTCCATTTTGGCATGTCCACACCATATGTTGCTGTGCTTGAGTGAAGGTCAGTGAAGCACATGACCTTTACTATTTGAAGGTTAAATAATAAAGGTCTGAGATCTCAGCGCATCTCATCATGCTGTTCCCAGGTAAATAGATCCCTATAGCACACGTTGGAGAACCACTGAAAATGAACACACAGAAACTCACTTCTATGTCCAACTCATATCTTGATTGCCAAGGCTGGGATAGTGTTGTGGTGCGGTCTGCACCACGTTGCAAAAGGTGCATTACGCTATTACAATTGCGCGCCCCATTGTAAAACGATCATTCCAGAAAACGTAACCAAAATTAAACATCTAGTGGTCTACTGAGCTGAGTCTATATAACTAATCCCATGTTCCACTATTTCTTTGCTTTGCTTGTCACAGCTGGCAGCCTATCTCCAGCCAGCCAAGGCGGCTTCAGAAGCTCCTTGCCGAAGAATTGGTCAAAAATATACACGTGCAAAAAAAAAAGCTAAAACGCTATTGAGTGTCCACTGGAGACTGCCTTTGCATGTCACTGATGTATCACACGGCCACTGCTTGTGTGAAGGTTACATTAAGCAGCTCAGATGGAAAGCATGCCTTGTAGCTGTATGGACATAAACACCTCAGTATGAATGAATGAATGGAAAGGCTGCAGCATCTTAACTTACATAACAGCTTCAGTTCACTTGTCATCAAAGACAACAGACTAAATGTTTGCAAATCCGCATGGGCCTTATAATACTTGCAAGCTACATATGACAACGGTTTGTCATATTGTTGACTTTTTGTCACCAACACGTTTCAATTATTACTGAATATGAACAAACCTTTGGAGGTGTGGTATTGTAAATTGAGGTGAAGTGTAAAACTGTTATTAAAAATTGCATCAGAAAATTCAATGTGTCTGCTTAGCTGTTAGTTTCATTGGCATTTGATAATATCACTTCTAGTAGAGTAAAGGCTGGAACTTCTGAATTTGGTTCAAGAACAACAGTATTGAAAAGTACGCTTCAAATCTTTTAGCCAATTTTTAATAACACAAACCCCCCCTAATGCCCCCCCCCTTCCCCCCCCCAAAAAAAAAAATAGACCCGTATACTTACATATATCTACAATATAGCTATGCAGTAAATACCCATGTCCTTATATGTCATTGAGTTCATTCTAGACAGATATCTAGTAGAAGACTAAGGACCTGATCACACCGAGACGCGTCACTAGAAACACTTCGCCAGATTTACAGTGAATGGTGTTCTTACCGTAATAGGTATACAGTTTTTGGCTGATGTTATGCTCATTTCAAGCATGTAAAAGATTAAGGTTTGGATGAGGCATTCTTTCATTTATTATGTGAGTTCACATATAGATAACCACCAGTTGTTATATCCCAACCATAGAACCTTTGCTAGTACAAGGTAACTTAAGATCATAGTACAAATATAAATATTCATCTTTAGTCATCTAGATATTTATCTTATAATATATTTTGTAAATTACATTAGAATCAATTGAACAAATACAGAATTCATAGAAAAAACTCTAAACGCTAAACGTAAAACCCAAGTTTAGTTAATTTGGATATAATCAAGATAACTTAAAGGGACATTAACAGGACTGCTAGTCTCAGCCTATTCCATTCATCAGCACAACTGCGCATAACTCTGCGCAGAACGTCTAATAGCTAGACAGCACGTTCCGAAAGTGACGTCGATATTCAATGGAGTGTGGCCGGACATTATTCACAAAGTGAATTTTAGGTCTAAAGCACTATATCACATAAGCTACTCTGTTACATGCACATGTAAGCTCGACTGACTTTCCGGAAGAGAGAAAGTCGATATCGATATTCGTTGGCTGTTAGAAATGTCACTCAAGAAGTCTGTATCTGTAATTCCGGTGCAACTATAATGCTGTTCTTCATTTATTCATTTCAGTTGTTACATTTATTTTAAGCAATAACGTAGTTTACTTATAGACATGCAATACCTGAAAACAGCAGTCATGTTAGTTTCTTAACAAATTGTATACGTTTAAAGTCTGACTTGAGTTACTAGTTGGTCGTTGTGCATGTCAATCAAATGAACCTCTCCTCCTGTCAAGTAGGCGGATCTTGACGCACATGCGCACTACCCTGCAAAATTTGCCTGCACAAGGTGCACATGTAGCCTGGCTCCGCCCGACTATGCTCTCAGCTTAGTTTATTTCGCATGTGAAAGTGAATATGGTCTGGTTACACCAGGCTAGTGTATATGTGGTAGTGATTTCACTACTAGTACTTTACTTCAACACAGTTGATATACTGTATATAGCTATAAGAGGTAAAGTATAGGCATGTTAAGCATGGAGACTGGTTACTTTCAATGTTACAGGCCTATAGCATACTTTTATTGAGGTCGAAAAGTTATGTCAACTTTTTTTTTAATTGATCTGCAGTTATCAGGTTTGAGTGAGTGTACTGTAGCAAGAAGACACATTAAAAGCAATAGCATACTGGCTGACAGGAGCTCAGACACTCACCGATGTACGTTCATCTCCTGTGGGGGCTTGGTCGCCTGATCGTAGGCCACTTTGGCCGCGATCCCTATGGCGATAACCAGCGCTATGACCCCGCAGGTAATGTAGACCGTCGCGTTGGTCTTGTCCAGCTCGGGGTCATAGGTGTCGCCGGTCGGCGCCGGGGACGGGGGCTGCGTCTTGATCCAGTCCGGCGTGTTGTAGTTGGTGCACGACTTTTGCTCCAGCCGCTTGCCCCGATCCGCGCAGCAGAAGCGCAGGAAACAGCTCCCGCAGCAGAAGCGGTGGTCGGTGTTATTGCACGCGAACTCCTTGTCGTACTGGCCGCTCACGTCGTAGTAGCCGAGGCACGTGTCGTGCGCGCCCACCTTGGGCGGCGCCTGCAGCTGGGTTACCCGGCCCGGCGTGGGAGCGCTCGGCGGCACGGCCGTGCCGTTCACCTCCTTCGCCTTCTGCGTCCTCCTCGACGTGGAGGGGGGCTGCTTGCCTCGCTTGTTCTGCTGCGCGACGACGGCGCACAGGACGCTCAGCGGATCCAGGTAGATCAACAGCACCACGAGGTGTTGTATGCCCATCTTTGGAAGTGGCGCGCAATGCCTCCGCGCTGGCGCTTTGGTTCTTTTTTCTCTTTTTCTTGTTTTTTTTTTCCTTCTTTTCTCTTGATACCCAACTCGCTTCCCACTTATCAACGAGTGGAGTGTCTGTGTGAGGTTTCCTTCGGTTCGGAAGAGGTCATGGCAGATGTCCTCTTTCCAAATACGTTCCAACGGTTAGGCGATCATCACGGGCGCCGCGCTACGGGGACGCATTTCTGCGCGCGGATCGACGCCGGTCGAGTGCCACCCATCGTCGTGCGCCTCTGTCGCAGCTCGTGGTCCTCCGCCAAGTGTCCGAGTTTACAGACGCGATCTCGTATCCTCTGTAATATGAGTGTTGGTTTGAACTCACATCCTGTGGAAAAAAACACGCATAGCCACTTAATGCAACTATTTACGCATAGTTAGAATAAAACGAGGATGCGTGTTTTCTCCAGAGGCGTTGTTGGGGAATCTGAATCACAGCACAGTGCAGCACAGAACAATACAAACGGTGACAGTTTCAGAACCTCGGACAGCGCCCGGACCTCTGGACACGTTTCTACAGCAGCTGGTTTTCAATGCGCAATATGGAGCAATGAGTTGAGGCAAAAAGCTCTGCTCATGTGATGATTAATGATTAAAACAACTAAGAAAAGAATATGTTATGGAATGTATCAGACTTGACAACACACATCAAGTTTACCGCGATCTTACATCTTATTCCATTTAGCCACTAAACCACAAGGGCGCCACGCATGTTATTCCCCTGTATGATAAATAATGATCAACTTCGGAGGGACGCAGATTTATAGCTTTACGCTCAGAGAAAAGAAGGAGAACTTACCGGTTAAACCGTGTCCGGTTGAACTGCCAACGCCGTGTCCAAGGAACCCGAGCGACGAACGGTACGATGAAACGAGACCTGGCTCTGCTCCACTACGGCCAACCTCGCATCGCCTCTCCGGTGTGATCCTCCGCCTGCACCCCAACCCCCACCCCCTCACACACACACACACGCACACACGCACGCACGCACGCACAGCTCCGCCCCCTGACAGAAGCCTTATCTACATCACCCCGTGAGGTGCCTTGGTTAATGATCCTCCAGGGTGGATGTGACAGTGGGTGGTCAGCTTCTCTTTTCGCCCCAATACCAGTGTATTAAAACTTCGCTGTCAGAGCGCGCCATCAAAAACGCGCACGAGAAACGCGGTGCGCAACCTAGCGGGCCCAGTCACCAAATCAATAAGCATACTCTTTTGCCCAATGATCCTTGTATATAGTGTCTGCGCCGAGCGTTTGTATGTGGCAGACTGTCAGGTTTTAGCCACTGAGCTTATCTTTCACATTCTCAATCAATATACAATATAGCATTTCCTCAAAATAAAAATAAGTGACAGCGCTTCAGATGTAGTGCGTTTTGAGGACTGTTCTCTCTCACAACACATGAGCTTATAGTGCTGCAGCAGCAGCAGCAGGATAGCATTGTTTTTATAATATAAATACAATCATTTTTGCTATGCATATTCGATCAATAGAAACAATATTGGCCAACATGCATAATGCCCATTACCTGGCCCCACCTCTGAACTGAAATAATTGAAGGTCATAAAGACAGGGTTTCCACTCTCAGTCAAATGTCACATTTTACCCTGACTTTCCCCAACTAAAAATATGAATTCCCATTGAAGGAAAACAGTTTGTTGCCATGCTGTCTGTCCCATTTACACAAACAGCAATAAACTGAAAATAAATGTGGTATATTTCAAAGGTGCTACACACATAAACAGTCAGACTAGTGGTTCCACTGGATTTGTAAGGAGAGGGGTATCTTTAGATGGGGGGTCTGCGGGTCCTATATGTTGAACGTCACACATTTCATTTTACTGCATGGTCAATTTTAAAGCACCAATTTGTTCCCTTTCTCCGTCAATTTATGGTGGGAATGTCTTTATGTAAAGGTAAACACAAAATCCAGGCACCGGGTGACAATATACAGTATAATGTAGTAAGGCATTATGTATTGGTTAACAGTTTTTCCTGTTGATCAACTTTTCTAATTTAATGTATTCCTGCCGAGTCAAATAATATAGGCATTCTGTCTTAGTGTCTTTGGTTTGGGAAAGTAACTAATTCGCTGCTCAATGAAAACATGACTTGAATTATTCACATTAGCGTTCCATTTCTCAATCAATCTAATACCACAACCAGTATAAATGGTAACTAAAATGTAAACATGCTGTAAATACAATTCCCTCATATTCCATTATTCAAACCAAAACATTATAAAATCCCCTGACTTCTGGAATAGTAATTTTATAAGTACATGATATTCCAGAAATTCCATAACCAATGGGAATCCTGTAAAGAGGATTAGAGTGAAGCCTAGAAAAATATGATTAAGAATGACCATTCAGGTGATTATTATGTTTTATACAGCATTACTTAACATTCCCTTTGTCTTTGCTTGCCAAAAAGTCCTCATTATCCAGTAAAAACATTTGGGATTTGCATAATTTTGGCCAAAGGTACGTGATGTTATTGACCATATGCTGAATAATACTTCCATGGAACCCCGTTTGTTTTCAGCATTGTTTTCACGCATGCGAGTGCTTGATGTTGTACCAACAGGTCAGGATTGAGGTATTTCACTGTCTACGTTCAGTGTCTTTAATGCTGTCAACTTGTAGCTGAAGGAATTAGCGTCATTTGTGAGGCTGCTGCGGAGCATGGTTGGTCTTCTCCTAAATGCGTCTATGGTGGCCTTCACAAAACACCTGTGACAGTGACACACACGCACACGCACACACACACATGCACACGCAACAAAAACAGATTTTGTTTGGTAGCATGGCTGAAAAAAAGGTTCAACGTGGTATTATAAATGATCGACTGAAAATCATCACAGCACGATCTATAATATTGAGAGGTCGTGTGAAATGTACTCTATATTCAATCTATATATTGACTGATCAGCTTGTTATGACTGATTACCAGTGTTTATATTTTCTAACAGGTTATACATCAGATAGAACATCTGACACATCCTCCACATCTCCCACATGGCCACAGGTGCCTCTAAGGGTTGTTCACCAGACAAAGTTGTTCGTACAGTAAGGTCAGCAAATACATTCATGCTGTGTCAAGTAAATCCACTGTTGGATTACCTGGGTTTTTATTTTTCGTTCTTTTCGTTCTTCCCCACAAGAGGTATTTGCCTCTTGGTAGGCCTTCATTGTAAATAACAATAATTTGTTTGTTACTGGTTTCGCCAAGTAAAATAAAGGTCAAATAAATAAAAGAGTGTGAAGAGCAAATAAATATAATCTAAACATTTTCAGAGCAATGATTGATGGTAAATTAAATATGTTTTATATATAAATAAATAAATAAACAAATTAATTAATAAAATCTTAAAATAATAAATAGATTTCTCTAGATTCATGCTAAGCGCAGTTGTTGAATTCTGACAATCAAGGCCATACGCTTGTTAATATGAATAAGCAATACAAATGTTTATTGGCAAAATTATTACAGTGGTGGACACACATATACTGAATGATGTCTCATCTTTTTAAGAAGACTATTTTGCATAGAAAAGGCCTGGGAGTGGAACAGGAAGTTAGCCTGAATATGGGGCGGGACCAGAATACATTCACGAGTGGGACACCCTATTAGCTTGTTCTAACTGAACTCACAAGCTTCCATTCTCTGGACAGACACTCTAAATATAAAGCTACAACATTACTGTAAGATTTAGGCTACACAGAAAGAAAGAACAATGATGAATGATCAAGATAGAAAAAACATTAGCATGCTCTTTTCTTTATTTAGTTTTCACATGCAGTCTAATTAATTTTGAGGAAAACACATGGAAAATACCTTTTAGACATTCACTTTGACGTTCATCTCTGTCACAGAAATGATGTGATGATTAGTACACTCGATTGCGTGGCGCCTTAGCACAATCAAACGGACCCCTGAATACGATAGAAGTCAAAGGGGAGCAAATCCCCTCTGCCTAAGAACTGGGGCAGACATTTTGGTTGGTGCTTCAAGCTATAAGCCAAATCAAGACCCACGTAAATTCCCTGCTTGAAAGAGAAAATATAGACCGACTGGATACAGAAATATTCTGGGATGTATTAATTTAGTGCTTCAAATGCCTATACCTGGGGCGTGCAAGAGCTTAAGCACGTTTTGGAGGAGAGTGTGCTACAAAATGCTGATGTAAAACAGCCAACTTAATCTCGAGGTCTCCCATGCCATTCATTATTTTTGTCTCCGGTGAAAATATCGTCTCATTATTCCTCCGCCAATGTCGACCTAGTCGTTACCTGTCAAAGCTTTCTGCTGAGACCAGCGCTGTGCGCTCTAAGCTGTTAACACTAATGGACAATCCCTCTTCCCTTTGTACGCGACGTGCCATCTGATGTACTGTTTTGACTGACAGGAGAACGGAATGGGGGGAGGTGGGATTCTAATTTGTAACTGCTGTCTTGAAGAGTGTGCAGTGTAGAGCGATATTCATCTAAAGCATTGTGCCCTTTCAATGTCTGCTTTTCATATTATCTGTACGCAAGTCAAGGAGTTTAGTACACTCGATTTAGATTCAGCTTCTGCGGATTTATCACACAGCTGGCGGGGTTGAAGGTTAAAAGGCCCATTTCTTTGTGCACTTAAGCTATTTGTGACAAATAGCAGTTGGACCTTATCACTGGGTAGAATTGCAATGAGGGACAAATTAAACTGACAGTATTAAGAGAAGATGGTTGAAGTGAAGAACTGTTTTCCAATAAGCTTTATAATATAAGTGGTATAATATCTACACTATAATGTATATAATTTCACACTATTACCTTACTTATAATTATTAATATATAAGGACATACATAATATTTTATTATGTGCTGCGTATATTTTCCATGCAGAATGGAAAAATATCAAAAATACAAACTGCATATCATTTCAAAATGTCAGAATCAGTTACCTGTGTGTTTCTACTTTGGTCTCAGTTCCGGAATGGAGGAACTCTGTAGGGGACACATGGTGAAAATTGTCGGGAAACAGCTGATAGAAAGCCCTGAAATGTACCACCTCAATGTCACAGCACATGTTCCTGTTGGGCCCCGAGGCTGCTGTTGTTGTAACACGTCTTCATATGTTTTGTAAGGGCATGGATTTGCTGCTCCACAAGAAAACTGTTTACTACTAAAACATGGTTTCAGAGTCTGGGTGCAATTCTGAATGTTCCTTCTCGTGCAAAACAACAATAAAGGAGGCAATTGGAGATTGTGAAATAAGTTGTAACATAACGTGGCATATGTTGAGCTTTGTAAAATGATCATGATCGTAAATGACGACATACTAAGTAAGGTCCTTCAACAGAATAGTGTTGTGTGGTGCAAATGTGACTACACTGGCTTCATACTGAGCATTCTGCTGTGACAGCGTGACAGCGTGACTGGTAAAGGAACACAAAAGTATTCTGCACAGTTGTATGTACCCGTTTACAGCACCTGGTGAACCTGGGCTGGCCACCCTCCATTGGGAAGTTACCTCCAACATATATATATAATAATAAAAATGAAATGGGTAATGTAAAAGAGCGGAGCCAGGCTAGGGGTTATCTTGCACGAGCATGCCATGCTTGCATGTAGGCGGGGCACGGATCAAACCCATGGTCTCTACCGGCTGTGACTCGACCACGTTGGAAGTCACTTCTGGGTCAATCTCTTCCACAGCGTGCCCAGTCGGCTCCAACCCGCTGTATTGTCAGGCAGTAATTTACAGCCGTGATAAACTGCCTCCATTACTGGGTCATATCTCAACAGTCTGCCGATGTGAACAGCCAATTGCCCAAGAGATCTCCTGCCTCGTAGCGACATCAGAGAGGTTATTTAATAGCTTATTGTCTTAACGTTTCTCCAAAGACTGCATTTTTAAAGAGAAACAGTAATTGTAGCAAGCCATTATAGGAACTTACACAATTGTTATTTATGAACCAATTATATTCCCTCCCCACCTCCACCATCATTGAGATGTGGGACGATGTTTTGTTTGTGTGGGAAGTGGGGTGTTGTAAGTAGCCTGGTGTTAGCAGACCCAAAATTCACTTTGTGAACAGAGTCTTGACACGCTCCATTGGGAAGTGTTCGCAGTCATTGCCTCCTACTGGGTGTAGACTGATCAATTTTGAAACTATGGGTGTTGCTACAACGGTTTTGTTCGCCTTATCTAGCATTACCACCATTTAAAAACACACGTAACTTTAATATCATTGCGCTTTGAAAGTGACCCCAAAATCAGTGTCTCAGAAAATGTGAATATGACATAAGACCAGTGAAAAAAGGAATTTTAATACAGACATGTCGGCCTTTTGAAAAGTATGTTTGTGTACAAGCACTCGTTTGTACTTGGTTGGGGCTCCTTTTGCATGAATGACTGCATCTATGTGGCGTGGCACGGAGTGGATCAACCTGTGGCACTGCTGCTGTGCTGGAAGCCCAGGATGCTTCGGTAGCAGCCTTTAACTCGTCTCCATTGTTTGGTCATGTGTCTCGTCTTCCTCTTGACAATATACATTTTCTATGCGGTTCAGGTCAGGTGAGTTTGCTGGCCAATCAAGCACAGTAATCCCATGGCCATTGAACCAGGTTTTGGTACCTTTGGCAATGTGGGCAGGTGCCAAGTCTTGCTGTAAAATTAAATCAGCATCTCAATTAAACTTGTCAGCAGAAGGAAGCATTAAATGCTCTAAAATGTTCTGGTAGACGGCTAGGTTGACTCTGGACTTGATAAAACACAGTGAAGATGACATGGCTTCCCAAATCATCACTGACTGTGGAAACTTCACTCTGGACATTAAGCAAATGTGATTCTGTGCCTCGGCATTCTTCCTCCAGTCTCAGGGACCTTGATTGCTAAATAAAATGCAAAATGTACTTTCATCTGAAAAGAGGACTTTTTGGACCTGGCGACAGACCAGTTATTTTCCCTCTTAGCCCAGGTAAGACGCTTCTGACATTGCCTCTGGTTCAGGAGTGGCTTGACATGAGGAATGCGACAGTTGTAGCCCATTTCCTTGATACGTCTGTGCGTGGTGGTTCCTGCCTCAGTCCACTACTTGTGAAGCTCCTCCAAAATTTTTGAAAGGCCTTCGCTTGACGATCCTCTCAAGGCTCCAGTTATCCTTGTTGCTTGTGCACCTTTTCCTATCACACTTTCTCCTTCCACTCGACTTTGTATGAATATGCTTGGATACAGCACTCTGTGAACAGACAGCTTCTTTAGCAATGATCTTTCGAGGCTTTCCGTCCTTGTGGAGGGTGTTGATGAATGTCTTCTGCACAACTGTCAAGTCAGCAGTCTTCCCCATGATTGTGAAGCCTAATGAACTGGACTGAGATACCATTTAAAGGCTCAGGAAACCTTTTGAGTTAATGATTAGAGTGTGACACCATGAGTCTGTAATATTCACAATATAAAACTTTTCGGCGATACAGAATCATGAGCTCTAAGCCATAATCAAGAATAAAACAAATACAGTCTTGAACTATTTCACTTTGTGTGTAATTAATACAAAGTCAATTGAATTATTGAATTGACTTAACTTGTCATATTTATTGAGATGATATTTGTATGTGATGTAATCCTTTATGTATATCAATCTAAAACATTGCTTATGTGATCTTTTATGCTATATGTGTTGCCATATCATTGTAATGCAACAATTACTGCGATGAAGAACTCAAAGTACAACAGTGTCAACGCTTTGCAAAGGCTATTGTGATTGACTACTTCCTATTACCTCACGAAGCACTAACATGCCGTCAATGCCCTGGATAAGGGACGCCATTATTTCTGTCCACCAGGATCGGCAGCGTTCAGGAAGGGATTACTGCTACCTTGTCATTTCTCCGGCTGTTGTGGTTGTCTCCTTCGCAGGTTCAGCCATGACGCCCCAGTAAACACAGCCCCCGGGGCCCAGATAGAGTGCACCACCTGTGACAAAGTCCATTCTGTCTGTCGGCGCCAATCAATTGCCGCCTTAGTGCCTGGCTGCACCGAGCGCCGAGCATTTAAAAAAATAAAAAAATAAAAAAGCCACAAAGAAGAAAAAAGAGGTAGAAAGAAAGAAGGGAATAAAGGGGGAAGGGGGAGAGAAAATACACAACAAGAAATCTCTTTCATAGCTTTTCCAAATTTGACTTCCGTCTCTAGGGGCTATCCTATGGGTAGCATGGTCTGATACCAAAAACAGGAAACAAAAGTGTTGTCTTTCTGATCTTCCACCCCCCCCCCCACTACCAGACACAAGAGAGGAGTTGTTAAATTGTGTCTGCGTACTAACAGTCCCCTCTGAATCAATTACCATTTGGATGTAAATGTCACAGCTTTGGATTTACAGCACAAACTGTCAGTGGGAAGGCGTTGAGAAGTCAGCGCTTATTAAGGTTGGATGGAGATTGAGATGGAGTTTTGGTACAACAGGTAGGCCTACTGTACATGCATATTTCATTTCTAGAGTCTGTATGGACACAACATTTGATGCAAATTTCTCAAGACAACTTTCATCAAATATTCCTTAACATAAATGAAGATATTTTCATTACCGCTATTTTAGACTGCAGTCATAATCCAAAATAACTATTAATCATCTTTCAGTTTCATGATATGAATGACTTTGTATATTGTCATATCTTGAAATTAGATTTGAAATATTAGAGGGACTATTATTATACAACCTTTAAGTCTTGATATAATGTAAAAAAAAACATTTCTTGTTTTTAATTAATGTTTTTAATTTAATGAAAATGGCTGATATTGTGATGTTGATATTACGAAGGCAGCGCCCAGAGAGATACATCTACCATGCATGCATGTTGTGAAATAAAGCCAATTTACCCCCAAACCAGCTCACTGCAGAAATATCGTCACACACACACACACACATACACACACACACGCACACGGCAGCTCTAGAAACTGCAGTCAGTCCATGTCCTTCAGAGGCAGAAGCCTGTGGTCTCCCACTCAACTGGTGGTGTAGGAGAGGCAGGGTCCAGTCCACACTGCGTATAGTGTGACACAGACAGGTACGGCAGACAGGCAGGTGGAGGAGCAGGTGCAGGAGAAGATGGAGGAGCAGGTGGAGGAGCAGGTGGAGGAGAAGGTGGAGGAGAAGGTGTAGGAGAAGGTGGAGGAGAAGGTTGAAGGGGTTAAGGGTGTAAAAAAACAAACTAACTCCTATTCTGCACACATTTATTGAGGCCATTAGGCCCTTTGTTTGATTGAATTATATAATGACGTGGTAGTAGGCACAAGTCAAGCTCCTGTAACTGTTCTGATATAATATTGGTTGCTTACAATTGCTGGTGTTTGACCTGGATGCAAGTGCCGTAAATGTAATTTAAAGAAGCGTGCTGCTGGTTTCTAAGTGAAATAGGGGCTGTAACGTCGTGTGAGACGTTAACGTGATTATGGGATGTATAAATACATTTGACTTGGCAGGCAGCTACAGCAAACTGTTTACATTGGATGCTTCGTTCCTTCACTATCAAGTTAGTTATGTACTACAGTCTTGATGTAATGTTTTGCTCCAAATCTTAGTTCCAGGCTTATATCTCTTTATATAAGGATTTTACGAAAAGTCAATGGATAAAATGAATTGGGTGCTTCCCCATAGAGTTATATTGAGGACTCTCTCCTCTATATAATGTCTCTGGTACTTCTCCCATAGAGTGCTATTGAGGACTCTCTAAGCGGTCTGTCTTCTCTATATAATGTCTCTGGTACTTCTCCCATAGAGTTCTATTGAGGACTCTCTAAGTGGTCTGTCTCCTCTGTATAATGTAATGTAATTTCTAATGAGTTTCAATGGAGGGTTTCCCAAACGGTTCTGTGTAACAAAACATCTGGCATGTCAGGTTACTGTCAGGACCCTATAGAGGGGCATTATGTTGGTCTTGTTTTTATATATTAAGTAAATAAAAAACACTGTTGAATAAATGTTGAAATATTTAAGACTCTAGTCGCTTTTGATGACAATTTGGCTACATAGAACACTTATGGTATGGAAGTACTCATTATGTATTTACAATGAGACATTTTAGAGGAGGGAAGATATAAGCAATGACCTTCAGGGCCTCAAAGAAACCAGAAGGGTTCAGTAATGGAAATGTCAATACAACATTTACTTTTAATAACCTGCAGGCGAAGAAAACAATCAGTTGACGTGGTTTATGATAGGCGACTCTTGTTCCCCCTGCAGATATTGTACAGTGTCCAAAATAGACATGTTTACTCACAGGCGTATCGTTACTCAGACTGTTTTTTTATTAGGAACTATTGAACCTCTATGTCCTTGGATGTTAAGATGTTAGTCATTACAAAACACTGGAGGCTGACTAGTCGCTGATGAGAACAACATCCTACATACATAGGGTCCTTCTGAAACTAATTTTGGAAGAGTTTGTTAGAAAAAGCCAATGATATTCATGGCTAAAGGCAAAATCTTCCTGCACATACTGTAGATAAGTAGGCCTAATGATTGATACAGATGGCGAGAATCGTGCTTCTATAATCAAAATGACGCTACAAATTTTGCCAATAGCGTCTCACGGTCAGCTAGCTGTCCAAAACAAGAACCCAGTGTTTCCACACTTTTTTTTTTGTAATTTTCCCTCGCTGTGTAACATTTATAGCATTAAGTAATAATTAAGTAATAATTAAGTAGACAGCCATTCCTACCTGTTGATGACGGTCTTCATAAAGAGTACATGTGTCTGGAAACTCTTTATTGATAGCTTGTTCTCCATTGATACATAGTTTGTCATAGAATCAGTGCCCATACTGTAGGTGTCAATCAAATCATTAGCAGGCAATTGGACCACATTCAACTAATCAGAGCGACATGGTTTGATGGGTATCGTCAAGCACAGGTGCTGGCAGACAATTGCACGACCTTCAGCCAGCCAGAACACAGACCATGTGGAGACAATTTTCCAAACACAGGCACTTAATTGCTGTTGGCATCAGATGAACTACGCACCTGGGCGCTGAATGTGCGATAGTTCTGTAACAGGCTGTCGTGTGGTACTGAGAATTCCCAGAATGGAGATGAAGCTTGTAAAATCAGAATGCTTTTTTTCTTTCTTTTTTTTTTTACAAGGCCACTTCAGTCAGAGATTGTAAACGAATAGCGTCTTGCGGCCCGCTAGCTGTCCAAAAAAAGAACCCGCTGTTTCCACACAGTAAATGAGAACACAAACAAACTCTCGTTTAACAATCTATATCAAATCAATCTATATATATGCACACTTGCACAGTTTAAATCACAAGGCATCTAAATTCACAACGGAAGATAAAGTTAGTACTGTGCCAGGCGCTTTAAAGGGGTTGTACTTACGCTCTTTATTATTCATGGGTGTTTTGGGTTTAACATACAATAAACCAATCATGTGTCATCTTCCATTCCATTTAAAAATCCAGGTGTGCTTGTTTGCACCTTGGCAAATTGCTATTTGGTGTGCGACCAGACCATTTCAGCAACAGCGAGATTCCACCAAGGTCCCTAAATGTAGATGTAGGCTACACACTAATCATATATCACATTATACTCTTAACTTTTAATTATTTGTGCCTTTGTGATAACAAACACAGTGTACAAGAGCCATAGGTGCTACTGTCTTGATAATGCGCCGCACCATTGACTTTAGACCCGGTTTAGACAGGTTTAGGCAGACCACTTCCAGCTGGAAGGTTTTGGGTTCAAACCCCGGTGCTGACCTACCTGTAAGCATCCTTGAGCAAGATGCCTAACCCCAAACTGCTCCCGGTGGTTGGTCGCACCTTGCATGGCAGCCGTCACCATCGGTGTATGAATGTGTGAATGTCAGGCAAAATACTGTGAAGCGCTTTGGATAAAAGTGCTATATAAATGCGCCCATTTACCTCTTATTAAAAGAGGTGGACTGTTATGGAATATCGTTTTCACTGACTGATGATTTATGCTTGTGAAAGGTTTATTTTTGTGAAATGTCTATTATCCCAAAGCAAACATGCATTATTTCTCCCAGACATGTTTGTTTATGAATGATCCAATTAAATATATAGAGTCCCTTTGGGGGAATAGTGTGAATTCTACAGATCTACGCTATGTCCTAAAGCAGAGGTCCTCATCAGGGGGTCCTCATAGGTACTGCAGGGGGTCCTCCAAATGATTTGATCCTAAACTTATTTTCTTCCAAAAATAAATAAAATGTATGTCTTCTTCCCTACTTGACAGAAAATGTTATATAAATGTGACCACATGCGCTTGCAAGTGTGTGTTTGTGTGGTTGTGTGCGTGCGTGCGTGCGTGCGTGCGTGCGCATGTGTGTGTGTGTGTGTATGTATTTTCTCACCAGATATTAGCACTGCTAAAATATGTTCTTTCAACTTGTCATAGTGAACATGCATGTGTCAACTTGTCATAGTGTACGTCCATGTGTTAAGGGGTGGCAGTGGCACAGTGGGTAGAGCAGGGAGACATGTGATCTAGAAGTCGCTGGTTTGAACCCTGCTAAATCCTCCCCAAGTGTCAAGGTGTCCTTGAGCAAGACAGCCTAACTGCTCCCGGTTGTCAGGTAGCTCCTTTCATGGCTGACATCACCATCACCATCAGTGTGTGTGAATGTGAGGCTGAACTGTACAGCGCTTTGTGGCCGGAAGGTTAGAAAATCACTATATACAGTAAATGCAGGTAACTTACCATTAAAGGCAGGGTTAGTCATTCTTGAGAACGCTTGCTAACTATAATCCTCTGCGTGTCTGCGGTCCTCTGCGGCGCCGCTCCACGCATCGAAACA
>JAOEGT010044174.1:5762-16033 GCA_025447795.1 Speoplatyrhinus poulsoni
CTGAAACATGAATAAATGAGAGGCTGAAACATGAATGAATGAGATCACTGGCTCTGGTTAAAGCATGAATGAATGAGCTGGGGAAAATTAATAATCGCCAAATAATGTTTTGTGCATTTAGTTCCACTGAGACCCAATGCAAACAACAACATTATTTAGCAGCATTTACAACTTATATTTCTATAACTTTAAAGAAGCACTAAGATGGATAATAAAGAACATACATTACCTTTACATATCCCCCAGGCATATTTAATAATAAAAAACTTTCCATTTAATTCAATGTAGTTGAATCATGGCCTTATTTTTATATCTGATTCTCTGATTGGCAGGCTGAGATTGACACTGTGGAGCGATTGGCTCGCCTCATACCATGTGACCATGAGGACCTGTTGAACCTCACCTTACGCCTGCTGCTGAACCTGTCATTCGACACGGGACTTCGAGCCAAGATGGTGGAAGTCGGACTTTTACCCAAGCTGACTGCCTTACTGGGTATTGTCCAGATGGAAAATAGCTGGCCAGCCTTGCCTGTTAGTTAGTGATATGGCCCCTCTACTGATTACACTGGTTTATAGTGACACACATCACAGCAAGTCTATATACTGTAACAGTTGAGCTAACTATGGTTGAAATATCGAATTTGAGGATACTCTAATCCACAGTATTATTTAAGGTTCTATCCTAGAAACGGCCAGTGTGCATTTTAACAACACACTTGACATGTACTTCCACTGCAACATTTTACGTTGCAGTGGAAGTACAATTACAAGGAAGTAATTGTGGGAGTACAAGGAAATGGGTACTCAAAGAAGAGTGAGCATCTTAGTGACGGAGCAATTACAAACCACTTACATGAGACATTTCACATACGTTTTGGACCTACTCTGACAAAGGCTTTACAGCCAAACATTGACACAAGCACCAGCTATTTACTCATGTGACCATGAATGTTTGGTGAGTAGTAATTACTCTCAGATTATTTATTTGAACTCTTCTCTGTGAGTAACCCTTTCCTTGCATGACAGACCAGGTTCATCCTGGACGTGTATTTCCTTATTTTCTCCTAAGTACAATTTCAGCATTTCGGAAAGTGTTGAGGGGTCTTGGTCAGAGATGGCGGCAGGCAGACGTCAAGGGTCCCAAAGCTCTCGCGTCTAAATGAGTGGTCTCTTATCGTCTCTTAGGCGACGAGAACAGCCGCCAGTTGGCCATGTGCATCCTGTATCACATCAGCATCGACGACCGTTTCAGGGGAATGTTCTCCTACACCGACTGCATCCCTCAGGTAGAGCCACATTACCTACGTGTGTGTGTGTGTGTGTGAGCGTGTATGCATGTATGTGTGTGTGCGTGCCTATCTCTGTGTGTTGCCTGCTCCTGCCTATCCGTGTGTGTGTGGCGTTTTATACATGACTACTAATACTTCATACATTACTCTACCTGCGTGTGCGTGTGTGTGTGTGTGTGTGTGTGTGTTTAGCTTATGCAAATGTTGTACGAGCAAAACGAGGAGAAGATGGAGCCGGAGCTGATCTCTTTCTGCATCAACCTGGCTGCTAACAAGAGGAACGCCCAGCTCATCTGTGAAGGTGTGCCCTGTCTCTGTTGATCCAGGGCCAAGCCCTTAGAGGCATGCCTGGCCACACTCGGGTTAGGAGTCACCCATCTCTCTCTCTTTAGGCAACGGGTTGAAGATGCTGATGAAAAGAGCTCTGAAAATGAAGGACTGCCTGCTGATGAAGATGGTCCGAAACCTCTCGCAGCATGAGGGACCCACCAAACCCCTGTTTATAGTAAGTTGTTCATATCAGATCATACAAATGCAACAGTACGGTGAATGGAAATGAACCCAAACCACATGGGAGTCTACTTTCTAGCAGATCTGTTATATCAATAGCAATTGCACAGCGATGATAAATTAAATTATTATTATTACTTTCTCCCCTCTCGCTCGCGCTTCTCCAATTTCTCTCAGGACTATGTTGGTGACTTGGCAGCCCAGATCAATGTTGAGGAGAAGGAGGAGTTTGTCCTGGAGTGTCTGGGCACCCTGGCCAACCTCACCATCCCTGACCTGGACTGGGAGCTAGTGCTCAAGGAGTACAACTTAGTGCCCTTCCTCAAAGACCGACTCAAACCAGGTAACCTGTCCAGCCAAACCCTCCCCGTAACCAAACCAGGTAACCTGTCCAGCCAAACCCTCCCCGTAACCAAACCAGGTAACCTGCCCTCCCAAACCCTATCTCTATGCGTTTGTGGGTGTGTGTGTGTGTGTGTGTGTGCTTGTGCCTATCTCTGTGTGTATCTACATGTGCGTGTGTGCGTGTGTGTATCTATATCTGTGTGTATCTACATGTGTGTGTGTGTGCGTGTGTGTACCTATCTCTGTGTGTATCTACATGTGCGTGCGTGTGTGTACCTATCTGTGTGTATCTACATGTGCGTGTGTACCTATCTCTGTGTGTATCTACATGTGCGTGTGTGTATCTATCTCTGTGTGTATCTACATGTGCGTGTGTGTACCTATCTCTGTGTGTATCTACATGTGCGTGTGTGTGCCAGGCTCAGCGGAGGATGACCTTATTCTAGAGGTGGTGATCATGATCGGGACGGTTTCCATGGACGATGCCTGTGCTGCCTTGCTGGCCAAGTCTGGCATCATTCCTGCCATCATCGAGCTGCTCAACGGTGACACACACACACACACACATACACACGTGCGCTAGGGCTGTGTAGCGGCAAGAATCTGGCGATACGATACGTATCACGATACATGGGCCACTGACCGATATATTGCGATACTGTAAGCAAGGCGATATATTGTGATTCGTAATTGTAGCAAACTGTCTTAGCAATGCTATTGTGTGGCGCCGCTGTAAAAAATAACAGAAACTCTTATGTGAACTTGCTCAGGGACTGCAGATGGAAATTAGCTTTAAGCTAAATCTGATAACAAGCATCTTTCCTCTCTGTCGAGGTTAATGTATTTTGTACCTTTTACAAATAAATTTAGAAAAAAAAACAAGAAAATCGATAGTGTTTTAGAGAATCGATACAGTATCGTGCAACGTAATATTGCGATACTCGATATATCAATATTGGCTTACACCCTTAGTGTGCGCACATGTGCACACATGCATGTGAAGGAGTTTGAAACCACTTGTAAATTGTAGAACCTTGACAGTGATAATTCACTGGTTTTTCCTGCCTGTTTTATTGTTTCTGTGTCCTTCCTTCCTTCCTGTGTCCTTCCCTTCCGCGGTGTCTTGACAAGTGCAGCCCAACAGGAAGACGATGAGTTTGTGTGCCAAATCGTCTACGTCTTCTACCAGATGGTTTTCCACCAAGCCACGCGAGACGTCATCATAAAAGACACCCGTATCCTTCGCACAGCACCTTTGCCTTCCATGGTCTCCTCAACCAACATATATCCACCTACTGTATCTTTCTAACGAGCTTTTGATCTTGAGTACCATTTCACGACCCACACATTTCACAGTATTATTATATTATTTCTCTGGGGGGGAGTGAATGGTTATTTTCATTATATTACATTAATTCTTAAGTACCTACGATCAATCTGAGGTCACAATGGTGTTTCTGTTTTGGGGGTAAATTGATATGGTTTCAGGCCATGCATGGTAGATTTAGCTGGCTGGGCCTCCAGCCTCCATCAGCCTCCATAGTGAAATGCCTTTGGTGGCATAAGGGGTCACTAGGGGTGTAACGGTACACTGAAGTCATGGTTCGGTTCACATCGCGGTTCAGACGTCACGGTTCGGTACATTTTCGGTACATTGGTGTTTTTACCCAAATACTCTATAAGCTTATAGCCTATATAACCGCATGTTGGATATATATATATTTTTTCTTTCTAGAATGTGCCCATACAGTATACAGTATATTTTAGGAGCAGAAATGTACTATAAATACATTTCATTAGACCAGATGGGCTCCCTTTCACAATCGTTTCATTGATCCGACTGTTGATAACTTTGCTGCTCACACGACTTCTTGTCGTATATTAATACATTCACGATTCTACATAACTGTCCTAAATCATGCCTAATATTATGTTCATACTGCACGATGCGGTTGTAACATGGGGAGCCGCCCCTGACCATTCATTCTTGCCGTGTACACACACACACTGTTTCTGTTTGTCTGTGTGGAGGAGGTTCATCCACTCTCAACCCCACACGTTACAGCCAATGCAGCATTTATTATGAGCTAGTCACTTACATTAACTAGTGCGGGACAGGTCAAATATGTTGGTATTCTGAGCGCAGTTCGTGTGCATGGCAGTCCAAATGCAGAGAATAAACTCTGCAACTTAGTGGCGCGTGCATTGTGCAATGGTCTTTGATGTAGAACAACACATCATACTTTTCTGATCCAACACTTCACTTTGCCACCACACAGCTGATTTGAAAGCATGTCAGGCGGGTCAAATTTGAGCCCAAGGCTTAAAGGCTCCGTGTGAAACTAGCGCTTCTGAATACTGGCTCCGCATTATGCTAGCTTCGCACCATACCGTTCAAGATGCATGCACCGAACCGCAACGCCCGTTACTTAAGATGCCAGATCTGTTCCATTTGATGGTTGCCATAGCTACTACTGTCCGCTCTTAACGCTTCCACCTCCAGAAGCCCCAGCCTACCTCATAGACCTGATGCACGACAAGAACACAAAGATCAGGAAGGTCTGCGACAACACCCTGGACATCATCGCCGTGAGTATCGCCTCTTCTGTTCCCACCTGCCCTTCCTTCCATCCTTTCTTCCATCCTAACTCTCTATCTCCTCTCCTGTCCTCTCCTCCAGGAGTACGATGAGGAGTGGGGACGGAAGATTCAGTCGGAGAAGTTTCGTTTCCATAACAACCAGTGGCTGGAGATGGTGGAGAGCCGTCAGGCGGAGGATGGAGAACCCTGTCTCTATGACAACGACAACGACAGGGCCGACTTGTTCTACAGCGCCGGTACACACAGACACAGACACAGACACACGCACGCACACACACAGACACACACACGCACATACAGACACACACACAGACACACATAGACACAGACACACACACAGACACACAGACACAGACACACGCACACAGACACACACGCACACACACGCACACAGACACACACACGCACATACAGACACACACACAGACACACACACAGACATACAGACACACACACGCACATACAGACACACACACAGACACACATAGACACAGACACAGACACACAGACACACGCACACAGACACACAGACACACGCACACAGACACACACGCACACACAGACACACACGCACACACAGACACACAGACACACACACGCACATACACACACACAGACACACATAGACACACACACACACACAGACGCACATACAGACACACAGACACACAGACAGACACACGCACACACGCACACATAGACAGACACACACAGACACACGCACGCACACAGACAGACGCACGCACACACGCACACAGACAGACACACACAGACACACACGCACACACAGACACACGCACACAGACACAGACATACAGACACACATAGACACAGACACAGACACACACACACACAGACGCACACACAGACAGACACACGCACACACGCACACATAGACAGACACACACAGACACACAGACACAGACACAGACACACACAGACACACAGACAGACACACGCACACGCACACACACACACGCACACATAGACAGACACACACACAGACACACAGACAGACACACGCACACACGCACACATAGACAGACACACACAGACACACAGACACAGACACACGCACACACGCACACATAGACAGACACACACAGACACACAGACACAGACACACACAGACACACAGACAGACACACGCACACGCACACACACACACGCACACAGACACACACACACAGACACACAGACAGACACACGCACACACGCACACATAGACGGACACACACAGACACACACACGCACACAGACAGACACACAGACACACACACACTATACACCAATCTGAGTATGAACTTGTGTGTGTGTGTCTAGACGGCATAACCCCCGTGGACGGCTCAGTCAGCCCTGACTTCTACAGCGATATGCCGCCGCAGAACGGAGACTCCCACCACCGAGGGTGAGCTGGTCCCGCCCACACATAGCCACGCCCACCTGCAGGTGCGCACACACGTGTCTCACACTCGTCTGGATTTATTTTTGAAATGTTTTCGTCTCCAGGGACGACTGTGGCGACGACGCGTTCGACCAGACCAGCTCGTCTCCCGGGCGACCGGCCACGGCGTACGGCTTCAGGCCCGACGAGCCGCCGTACTATCAGTACTCGTAACGCAGCGCACGTGCATGCGAACGCACACACGCACACGCCCTCACTTGCCCTCACGCACACGCACGCCCCTCAGCCTGTTGGCCAGACGGCGGTCTCAGCGCTGCTGCATGCGCACGGGCGTCTTCTTCCCCGCTGGCGGCACGGAGGGGTGAAGTTTAGCCGGCGAGCGTGCTAGCCTGCTAGCGTGCCTGTTAGCATTCTAGCTTGCTAGCGTGCCCGTCTATGTTTAGGCTAGATGTGTTCACATTGACGAGACTTGAGTTCACATTTATAGTTAGCTGAGAGAGCTGAAGTAAGTAATTTAATGTTACAGATCTGTATTCACACGGCACTCAAACTTTGATGTTGTTTTCTGTTAGAATCCACTGTAATGTGTAATAGTGTTATTAGCAGGGCACATAACCACTAGTGCTAATGTTACAAAAGATCAGCTTTCGTTTTCTGGATAAAACAACAGAGAAAAAGTGGTCACGCTCATCTCACTCTGGAAGTGTCCCTGTAATCCCATAATACACTGCTAACATTAGTATTTATTATTATTATTAATAATATGAATATGTATACTATTATTATTGTCATGCTGATATTAGAAAGGGGCAGCAAAATGAAATAAAAAAATGTAATGAGAAGGCGTTGTCGTTGTAAAGTAAATAAATGTTACAATACTAAAAGGTCTACATGTAGGAATCTCATTTGAAAGCCATTTCAGTTCATATTTTTCACATGAGCTGGGACGACCAATATTATGGCGTCATTTAGCAGATACTTTACTTTAAAGAGGCTCAGTCAGTTTTCTGTGTTTATGTGCAGTACTAAAATAATGTCTGGTGTCAAACTGCAACAGTATTTAATAATTTCTTTCAGCAAAATAATGATTACATTGTTTTTTGTTTGTTTACTTTGAGAGCTGTTAGTAAAGCAAGGCCAGGTCACTCAATGAATTAATCAATTTGTCAAATAAATATGTTTCTCATGATTGTGACTGAAACATATATAATCTGAATGTAATATTTCAATATTATTAATATTATATTCAGATTATATTATTTAAATATATCTTAAATGTGCTCTACCTTTTCCTCAGTTGGGAAAGATGGTGAATTACTTGTGATGTGGGCAGTGACTTGATGACTGTCAGCAAAACATTGTTAATTGCATTCAACCAACATGCACCAGAGGGCAACAATAAAATGGGATTTGCAGTGAGAGTTTAGGGTTGTTAAGGGTTAATGTTGTTAGGGTTGTTTAGTGATGTTAAGGGTTAATGTTGTTAGGTTTGTCTGTTTAATGGTGCTTTTTGGATGGCCTGAAATGTATTGGAGAAAAATCCACATCGGGCAAAGTTTGTTTGTTCCAATGACAAACAGTGAACCATCGGTAATGTTTACTAGTTATGTGATGTACAGTATTGTTGTTTTTATTACTTTTTCTATGTTTTGATGTCATATTATATTTATTTAACTTTTTATTTCACAACTCTTTTTACCCATTTGTCATCATTTTACACTCAAATCACAATACTTAAAATTAAATCTTGTTCATATTTTTAATCTGCAACTCATTTATTTAATAAAAGTTAAGAAAAAAACTACACTTTATTTTCATCTTTCAGCCATTTATTAATGTGTTTTTGTGCACATGCATAATCAACATTAGAAATCTCTAATATAAATATTAAAGGTAATGCGACGGATTGAGCGAAAGTTGTAAAAAGTGATTTAATATATTGGTCAACTATATAGTCTCAAATCCAAATCATCATAGTCGCAACACCGTTTCAATTCACATGCTTCTTTCTTTATTGAAAGGCCTGTATATTTATCAAGGCATACTTGTTTCTTGAACTTTCACCCTTCCCACCGACAAACCGCTTTGATGCAAATTATAAATGCTGCCTTACAAAAATGGCATTGAATAAAAAAAGTCAAGCTCATAATTAACAAACCAACAAGAATTTAATAAAGTGACCAAAGTGAAAATTTGTAATATTTATGTCTAATCAACATAATTGTTATTCACGTGAAAATGTTTTAACCCCATTTTAATCAAATAATTTTCATAACCTCCACCCCTGATGTCCCATAAGACAGTTTGTGACTTTTTTCCGTGAGTATACATGGGGGGACAGGGTTGCTATGGTTCCTACCTGGGGGGGTGGACTACAGATGTGGTTGCTATGGACACGAAATGGGGGGGGGTGGACTACATGTGTGGTTGCTATGGTTACTGGGGGGGGTGGACTACAGGTGTAGTTGCTATGGATGCTTGGGGGGCAAACTACAGGTGGTTACTGGGGGGGTTGACTAGCACCTCCACCTCAATGACCTCACTCACAAGTCCTCTAATGATGCTTATGCTATCAAGTGGCTCTTCGTCTTCATCGTCGTCCTCTGCTGGTGCACCTTGGTCTCCATGGTGATTTATCTCCTCTCCATTGAACTCTGTAGCCTCAGGCTTTCCACCACTTCCTCCTCTAGGATGTTCTTCTGTAGGATGTTCTTCCATAGGATTTTCCTCCATAGGATGTTTCCCTGTAAGACGTTCCCCTGTAGGATGTTCCTCAGTAGGACGTTCCCCAGTAGGATGTTCCCCAGTAGGACGTTCCCCTGTAGGATGTTCCTCAGTAGGACGTTCCCCTGTAGGACGTTCCCCTGTAGGATGTTCCTCAGTAGGATGTTCCTCAGTAGGACGTTCCCCAGTAGGATGTTCCCCAGTAGGATGTTCCTCAGTAGGACGTTCCCCAGTAGGACGTTCCCCTGTAGGACGTTCCCCTGTAGGATGTTCCTCAGTAGGACGTTCCTCTGTAGGATGTTCCTCAGTAAGATGTTCCCCAGTAGGATGTTCCTCCGTAGGACGTTCCTCTGTAGGATGTTCCCCAGTAGGATGTTCCTCCATAGGATGTTCCCCAGTAGGACGTACCCCCGTAGGATGTTCCTCTGTAGGACGTTCCCCCGTAGGACGTTCTCCTGTAGGATGTTCCCTAGTAGGACGTTCCCCAGTAGGATGTTCCTCTGTAGAATGTTCCTCTGTAGGATGTTCCCCAGTAGGTTGTTCCCCAGTAGGTTGTTCCTCAGTAAGATGTTCCCCAGTAGGATGTTCCCCTGTAGGATGTTCCTCAGTAAGATGTTCCCCAGTAGGTTGTTCCCCAGTAGGTTGTTCCTCAGTAAGATGTTCCTCTGTAGGCTGTTCCCCTGTAGGTTGTTCCTCAGTAAGATGTTCCTCAGTAAGATGTTCCTTTGTAGGTTGTTCCTCCGTAAGGCTCTCTTCCTCGTTGGCTGCTACGGCGGTGTTCTCCGTCCCTCCTCCTCCTCCTCCTTCGGCCTCTTCTTTGTCTGTCAGAGGCACGCTCCCCCCCACCACCTCCTCCCCAGCTCTGCCTCCCCCTTCCTCTCTCTCAACCTCCCCACCCGACCTCCAGCCCGTCAGGTAAACGGCCCTGTCGGTGACCCGCTGTGGCGTCGCCTGGCCTCCGGAGGGCGACGTGGAGTCATAGGCGACCGCAGCGCTCAGGCTGGCCAGGTTGGGCGGGTGGGTGAAGTGAGGAACAGCTGTGGGGGGAACAGCTGCAGGGACTTCTATGGGAGGAACAGCAGCCGTGGGAGAAGTAGCAGGTGGTTCATCCTGGATGGAAATTGCAGGACAGGTGGGTGTGTCACCACCAGGACAGGTGGGTGTGTCACCACCAGGGCTGGGATTTGGGGACACAGAGTTAAGGACCGCCTGCGGGACCGGCGTCGGGCTCAGAGGTCCGTCTGCGGTCACGGCAGCGGTCGGAGGTCGAAGGTCGGCGTCGTGTTGCACCGACAGGGAGTGGGGCACAACATTCGGGTCGCCCGCCTCCGGCGACATGGAGATGACAGGAAGTGACAGCGCTGGGTCGAGGTCACCGTCTTCTTCTAGGCGCTC